>SJYV01043117.1:356247-374227 GCA_006410875.1 Neotragus pygmaeus | reverse complement strand
CATGCGAAGAGTTGACTCATTGGAAAAGACTCTGATGCTGGGAGGGATTGGGGGCAGAAAGAGAAGGGGACGACCGAGGATGAGATGGCTGGATGGCATCACGGACTTGATGGACACGAGTCTGAGTGAACTCCGAGAGATGGTGATGAACAGGGAGGCCTGGCGTGCTGCAATTCATGGGGTTGCAAAGATTCGGACATGACTGAGAGACCAAACTGAACTGAACTGACGCACTATATGTTTTAAATCCTGACCAAACCATTAGCATTTGGTTTATTTGCAAACGCTAATGAAGGTGAAAAGACTAAGCATTTTATGTCTTTCAGACATGGTACAGAAATCCACATGGAAGTAATTGCTCAGAGGGAGAGAAGAAAGCTTTGATGGGAAAATGCAAAAATAGGGATTGTCAGGCTACCACAAGACATGACATAGGGCAGAGTTATAGGTGAAAGGTTAAAGTTAACTTGATTTTACCAATAGCTGATAAAAGCTATTTTATCCTAGCTGATGGGCATTTTACATTATAAGAAAAGTACCACATATGACTAGTTTAAATATAGATTTCAATTATTGGCAAAAGACCAAAGAATTGTTAGGTTTTGACTGGTCAAGTAAACTTAAAGTGTGACTGGTCCATGACAAGTGACACACATTTACCTGGCTATCTTGCAGCAAAGTGTGGTTGTGCCAGTTTTATGTTTTACAAAGTACGACTTACATTTTTTTGTTGTTGTTTTGCTTTATTTGCTTGAAACATTTCACAATATCAGTTTCAAAGACTTCTATAATTAAGTTCCTCCAAGAAAAATGTCCCCAAGACTAATGGCTCAAAATATTTATTTATATCATATATATTATAAAAATTATATTGTGAAATGGAGCAGAAACATAGTCAATGTCAAATTCAGTCTCTTATTAGACCAAGAACATATTGGTCATGTATTTGGCTAATGGGCTACCAAAGTTCATAACACAATTCAAACCATCAGTTCAGTCACTCAGTGTGTCTGACTCTTTACAATGCCAGAGCCTGAAGCATGCCAGGTTTCCCTATCCATCATCAACTCCCAGTGTTTGCTCAAACTCATGTCCATCGACTCAGTGATACCATCCAACCACCTCATTCTGTGTTGTCCCCTTCTCCTCCTGCCTTCAATCTTTCCTGCCATCAGGGTCTTTCCAGTGAGTCAGTTCTTTGTATCAGATGGCCAAAGTATCAGAGCTTCAGCCTCAACATCAGTCTTTCCAATGAACACCCAGGACTGATCTCCTTTATGATGGACTGGTTGGATCTCCTTGCAGTCCAAGGGACTCTCAAGAGTCTTCTCCAATATCATAGTTCAACAGCATCAATTCTTTGGCCCTCTGCTTTCTTTATAGTCCAACTCTCACATCCATACATGACTACTGGAAAAACCATAGCTTTGACTAGATGGACCTTTGTTAGGAGTGTAAGGCCTCTGCTTCTTAATATGCTGTCTAGCACATTAAGGTTGGTCATAGCTCTCCTTCCAAGGAACAAGAATATTTTAATTTCATGGTTGCAGTCACAATTTTCAGTGATTTTGGAGTCCAAATAAATAAAGTCTGTCACTGTTTCCATTGTTTCCCCATCTATTTGCCATGAAGTGATGGGACTAGATGCCATGACCTTAGTTTTTTGAATGCTGAGTTTTAAGTCAACTTTTTCACTCTCCTCGAGATGCTCTTTAGTTCTCTTTCTGTCATAAAAATGGTATCATCTGCATATCTGAGGTTATTGCTATTTCTCCTGGCAATCTTGATTCCAGCTTGTGGTTCATCCAGTCCAGCATTTCACATGATGTACTCTGCATATAATTTAAATAAGCAGAGTGACAATATACAGCCTTGATGTACTCTTTTTCCTATTTGGAACCAGTCTGTTGTTCCATGTCTGGTTATAACTGTTGCTTTTTGACCTGCATACAGATTTCTTAGAAAGAAGGTCAGGTCGTTTGGTATTCCCATCTCTTTTAAAATTTTCCATTTGTTGTGATCCACACAGTCAAAGGCTTTGGTGTAATCAATAAAGCAGAAGTAAATGTTTTACTGGAACTATGTTGTCTTCTCTGTGATCCACTTCATGTTGGCAATATGATCTCTGGTTCCTCTGCCTTTTCTAAATCCAGCTTGAACACCTGGAAGTTCACGGTTCACCTACTGTTGAAGCCTGGCTTGGAGAATTTTGAGCAGTATGTTGCTAGTGTGCGAAATGAGTCCAATTGTGTGGTAGTTTGAACAGTCTTTGGCATTGCCTTTCTTTGGGATTGGAATGAAAATTGACCTTTTCCAGTCCTGTGGCCACTGCTGAGTTTTCCAAATTTGCTGGCGTATTGAGCACAGCACTTTAACAGCATCATCTTTTAAGATTTGAAAGAGTCCAACTGGAATTCCATCCCCTCTACTAGCTTTGTTTGTAGTGATGCTTCTTAAGGCCCACTTGACTTCACGTTCCAGGATGTCTGGCCCTAGATGAGTGATCCCATCACCGTGGTTATCTGGGTCATGAAGATCTTTTTTGTATAGTTCTTCTGTGTGTTCTCACAACCTCTTCTTAATGTCTTCTGCAAAGGCCAACAGAGTTCTGCCAATAGCAAACTTTAGCAGGGCAAATGCTAACAAGAGTTTTGCTTAGAGAATGCACTAGTTATAGCAAACCCCCTCTTCCAACAACATAAGAGCTGACTCTACACATGGATATCACCAGATGATCAATATCAAAATCAGATTGATTATATTCTTTGCAGCCAAAGATAATGATGCTCTATACAGTCAGCAAAAACAAGACTGGGAGCTGACTGTGGCTCAGATCATGGACTCCTTATTGCAAAAAGTCAGCCCTTAGTTCATGACTTCCATACCACACCGTTGCTTTTTGTCTTTTCAGCTATTTTTTAAAAGCATAACTTAGGAATTATATTCTTTGTCTTTTAGGTTTATATTTTATGAAGTCCAACACTTCTCCAATATTTAAAGCAGAAATAATGAAGATATATCATAGTATTATTGTTTTCTTTATAATTTTATTTCCAAGATGCTCCCTATATGAAATAAGCTCTCTGCACATAGCTTAATTATTGGGATTGGGTAGAGACCAGTAATTTTTTCTAGGGATTTCTTGACAAGAAGAAGGCAGTTAAGCTGATAAATAACTTGACTCCAAAGCAATTTATCTGAACAAATATTTTGCTCATTTGGGAAACCTGCTTACTTTTCATAGACCATTTCACTCACATATATTCCTTTTAGGGTCTCAGTTTGTTGATGTCTGAAAGAATAAGTGAAAGTTTTAGTCTCTCAGTCCTGTCTGACTCTTTGCTACCCTATGGACTGTAGCCTGCTGATTACCTCTGTCCACGGAATTCTCCTGGCAAGAATACTAGAGTGGGTTGCCATTCACTTCTGCAGGGGATCTTCTCAACCAAGGGATCAAACCCATGTCTCCTTCATTGCAGGCAGATTCTTGCTGTGCCTACCAACCCTAAACTATTACATTACAAATGTTGCCCAATTGTGATGTTTTCTTCTCCTTTAAAAAAGCTAAGTTAAGTAAGAGCTAAATTTGATTAGTCAGTAGTTTTACTGGTGGGTTTTGTTTGTTTTTCTTAGAAGATGACAGTCATCAAACTTTAACTAGTTATTTACATCACTATGCCTGTTACATTATTTGTAAATAGAAGTCAGCATTGTTTTAATGATTGCATGACATAGTTTAAGTTATAAATTAATGACAGTTCTAAGAATATCATGGCTGTTCAATAAATATTGTTCATTATTAGTTAAAAACATTAAGAGCAATCTCATGGGTCTTACAAACACTTGGACACAAAATAAATTTAGTTTCTTGTACTAAAACATTGTTTCCCCTATAGAAAATTATGTTAAATGCAAATTATGTTCAACTATTTCTTTTACTTTAACCTAATTATTTAAACCAGATGAGGTGACTTGATAATGCATTTTATTGAACACTAGGTGCAGTTTCCTCAGTTAGGTGATAAATTCTAAAAGGAGTGAAAAAATTAACAAATATACTTTCAACCATCTTTTATGTGAGATACTCTATTGAAAGGAATGTAAACATTTCTTGGAGAGAAATAAACCTAAGAAAATGTGAAAACACAAATCTGATTGAAGAACAATAATATCTACAGCATCAGAAAATGGAGTGAGAAAGAGTAACTGATAATCACCCAAGGAAAACAGATTTCTTTTTTCCCTGGTAAAATCACCTATAAAATTAATGCAGCATTACGTTTTCATTGAACTGTTAAAATATGGCCAACACATTTTTATTTCTTCATTAAAATCCTCTTATTCACAGGTTGATAGAATAAACCTGTCACAACAGTAAAGCTTTCACAAACACATTAGAGTCTGTCTAAATGTGGCCTCTTTTTCGTTAGTCACCTTGGTGAATTTATTGCCTAATGTGTCACAAACATTTCTGTAGAAGCCTTTGGTTCTCTTTTATTTATTTATTTTTTTATTTTTTAAATAAGTTTATTTATTTTAATTGGAGGTTAATTACTTTACAATATTGGTTTTGCCACACATCAACAAACGAATGCATAAGAAAGCTGTGGTACATATACACAATGGAGTATTACTCAGCCATTAAAAGGAATACATTTGAATCAGTTCTAATGAGGTGGATGAAACTGGAGCCTATTATATAGAGTGAAGCAAGCTAGAAAGAAAAACACCAATACAGTATTTTAAAATTTTTATTATGAGCCATATGAGAAACTTTGTCAAGTCCTATTAACAAGTTACCTGAGTTTTCAACTTAGCTAAATTTCTATCCTCAGTGTGATGGGAAATGTTTCCCTTTTTTGGAGATCTTACTTATACCATTTCATGAATTACATTTCTTCAGAACTGAGTGGTGTTTTTATTGATGTCACAGACATAGCCACAGGGACTGACTTTTCAATTCTTAAATTATTTAAGAGCACACAGATGAAATATCTTTGGATGAGAATGGGTAAAACGTTTAATCAGCGGTTGGCTTCTTCCTCTTCTTCGTCTTCTTCCTTGTCTTCTTCCTTTTTCTCTTCCTTGTCTTGCACTTTTTTCCCCTGTTCTGCTTCCCCTTCACCTTCATTTCTATTATCAGCACAAGCAGCTATTTACTTAGGGCCACATTTTGACAAAGAAATATAGGCCTTTCTCATCTTAGAGTTTTATAAGTTTAAATATCAAATATATGGAGACTTAAGCCATGTTGAAATTTGTTTCTGCATAATCAGATAATTTCACTCATTAAGCTAGTGTTTATCAAACTCTGGGCTGTGATATCAGTGTAAACAGCATTAAGTACAAAATAATTAGATTATATACATCATGATAAGCAAATGGATCTACTTTAAAATATTAACAAACTTTTACTTGATAATCCATTGTGAACTCTCATCTCCATTCATGAGGATTCTGGAACTAAATTTTATAGAATCCCTTCTACATAGTTTTCCTGTTTAGAGCCTTCAATTAAGAAGCACTCAAGTGAGATTTGGAAGATAGGAGGGATAGAAGGGCTTTCTGGTGACAGTTTGTTTATACAGACTCACTCATAGGTTGAAACTGATCTTTTGAGCATTATCTTGCTTTTAAGGATGTGGACAAACAAAATCAGTGGCAGTAGCGGCCCCTTCTGAGTGCCCAGAGCGTCACATTGTTGAAACTGTGGGTAATTATTAGTCAAATTCACTTAACCTGCCTTCACTAATCAAGCTCGTTTTAATTATTGCTACAAAAGACTTGCAGGTCTTCCAAGAGACAGGTGTCCTAAACGATAATGTCCTAAATGATAATCTGAGTTGTTTTTTAGAGATTTGGAGTCAGCTGTGTCTAGTCTGAGCTAAACTGGTTAATGATAAGTTATGCCTGTGCAGAACCATGATTACACACCTTTCCCAATCACCTTTCCCCATGGTCTCCATGGTCCCCACACTCCCTATATATCACAAGCATCAGAACGTCTTCCTTCTTATTCTTTATTCCATAGATAACCCTTTACCTTTGGGATGCCAGTTTTCAGTATCCTGTCTTGCTGTTCATTGGGCGAAAGGAACCTGGTTCAGTAATATCGTCTCTGAACCAGTAACGCTAAGGTTTACCAGCTTCATTCTGTCATAAAGTTGAGACTTTCTTTAGCCTTCATTGTTTTCCTATAAAGCCCCGAGACTTGTGATGGCCTCCAGGTGAGTTCCTATGGGTTATAGCTTTTAAACTCGGATTCATTTTTCTTTTTTTTTAATTCCGCCAATACTTCCAAAGATATATATAAATCTAATGTTATGATTTCTCTGATGAAAACACTTTAATAGCTTTTTTGTTCTGTGTGTGTGTGTGTGTGTGTGTGAGTTGCATGGTGGTGGTTGGGCTTCCCTGCTGGCTCAGTCAGTAAATAATCTGCCTGCAATGCAGGAGATCTGGGTTCAATCCCTGTGTTGGGAAGGTTCCCTGAAGAGTTGTATGAGCTGTTTGTATAATTTGGAAAGGAAGTCTTTGTTGGTCACATTATTTGCAAATATTTTCTCCCAATCTATATGTTGTCTTTTCCTTTTGTTGATGATTTTCTTTGCTATACAAAAGATTTTAAGTTTGATTAGTTCCTATTTGTTATTTTTGGTTTTATTCTATTGCCTTGGGAGAGTGACCTAAGAAAACACTGGTACAATTTATGTTAGAGGATATTTTGCCTATGTTCTCCTTTAGAAGTTTTATGGTGTTCTGTCTTATATTCAGGGCTCCTCTGGGGTCTCAGATGGTAAAGAATCTGCCTGCAGTGCAGAAGACTTGGGTTCAATTCCTGGGTCAGAAAGATCATCTGGAGAAGGGAATGGCAACCCACTCCAGTATTCTTGCCTGGAGAATCCTAAGGACAGAGGAGCCTTGTGGGCTAAGTCTTTATACCATTTTGAACTCACTTTTTTGTATGGTGTAAGGGTGTGTTCTAGTCTTCATTGATTTCCACGAGACTGTCCAACTTTACCAGCACCACTTACTGAAGAGATTGTCTTTTCCCCATTGAATATCCTTTTCTCCATTGTCAAAGATTAATTAACCATAGGTGTGTGGGTTTATTTCTGGGCTCTCTATTCAGTTCCATTGATCCATATGTCTATTTTTGTGCCAATAACAAATGCTATTTTGATTGATATAGCTTTGCAATGTAGCTTTGCAATATTGCACCTCCAGGTTGCTATGGCAATTCTGGCTCTTCTATAGTTCCATATACATTTTAGGATTATTCATTCCAGTTCAGTGAAAAGTGTCTTGGGTAATTTGATAGGATTCACCTTAAATATGTAGATTGCTATGAGAAGTTTGGCCATTTTTAACAATATTAAGTTTTCCATTCAAAGAGAGTGGGGTATCTTTCCGTTTCTTTGAAACATCTTCAATTTCCTTTATTAATGTTTCATAGTTCTCAGCATATAAGACTTTCACCTGCTTAATGAGGTTTAGTCCTAAGTAAGTTTTTTTCCTTGATGTAATTTTAAAAGGGATTGTTTGATTTTTTTTTTTTCAGATGGTGCACACGGGATACACAAGGTTTTTGTACTCTTTGTGTGTGTGTGTGTGTGTGTGTGTGTGTGTGTGTGTGTTTTAGTTGGAGGATAATTGGTTTACAATGTTGTGTTGGTTTCTGCTGTACAACAACATGAATCAGCTATACTTATACATATATCCCGTTCCACCGTTCTAGGTCATCACAGAGCACCAAGCAGTATTCCCTGTTCTATGTAGCTATTTCTCTCTAGCTATCTATTTTAACACACAGTAGTGTGTGTATATATATACATTAATGCTTGTCTCTCAATTTGTCCCCACTTTCCTTCCGCCACTATGTCCCCAAGTCCATTCTGTATGTTTGCATCTCTATTCCTGCCCTGAAAATAGATTCATCAGTACCATTCTTCTAGATTCTGTATATATGAATTAATATATATATTTGTGTTTCTCTTTCTGACTTCACTCTGAATAACAGACTCTAGGTTCATCCAACTGACTACCATGGACTCAAATTTATTCCTTGTTATGGATGTGTAATATTCCACTGCACATATTTGTACCACAACTTGATCCATTCATCTGTTGATGGACATCTAGATTGCTTCCATGTCCTGGCTATTGTAAAGGCAGTGCTGAACATTGGGGTGCATGTGTCCTTTTGAATTATGGTTGTCTCAGGGTATATGCTCAGTAGTGAGATTGCTGGGTCATATGGTAGTTTTATTCCTAGCTTATTAAGGAATCTCCATACTATTCTTCATAGTAGCTGTATCAATTTATATTCCTACCAACAGGGCAAGAGAGTTCTCTTTTCTCTATATCCTCTCTAGCATTTATTGTTTGTGGATTTTTTCACAATAACCATTCTGACTGGTCTGAGGTGATACCTCATTGTAGCTTTGATTTGCATTTCTCTAGTAATGAGCAATGTTGAGCATTTTTTCATGTATTCATTGGCCATCTGTATGTCTTCGGAGAAATGTTTGTTTAGGTCTTCTGCTCTTTTTTTTTTTTAACTTTAAACTTTTTATTTTGTGTTGGGTATAGGCAGTTAATGATGTTGTGGTAGTTTCAAATGAACAGCACAGGGACTCAGTCATATATATATACATGTATCCATTCTTCTGCCAATTTTTTCACTGAGTTTCTTGTTTTACTGATATCGAGCTGCATGAGCAGCTTATATATTTTGGAGATTGCATTCCATTTCTGATATTTCATTGTCATGTTTCTTTAGTCTTTCCTAGTTTATGGCATTTCCTCTGTCTTATTTATTCATGGCAATAAAAATTTTGAAGAATATTGTCTAATTATTTTGTTGAATGTCCCACAATTTGGATTTGACTGATATTTTTTTCATCATGAAAAAATTAAGGTAATGTGTCTTTAGCAGAAATGCTACCATGTGATACTCTGAGGTATAACCTTCTCAGTACATCACACCAGAAGGCATATAACATTAATATGCATTATTATTGGTGATGAGAGCTTTAGTAATTTGGTTAAGGTGATGTGTGTCAATTTTCTCGTCTGTACAGTTACTATTTTTCCCTGCATTTTTAAGTATGTTGTGTGAAGATATTTTGTGCCTATGCAAATATACTGCTATCATACTTTTTATCATCAATTTTAGAATACAGTGATGATTTTGTATGAAAAAAAATTACTGTTCATGTATGCATGCTAAATAAGTCACTTCAGTCATGTCTGACTCTTTGTGACCCTATGGACTGAGGCCAACAAGCTTCTTACTTTTTCTATTTCTGATATTCTTTCAGTATTTATGAAATAAAAATTTTACTAGTAAAAGTTTTGTTATCTCAGCTTATTTATTTATACTAATATTATGGATATTTATTTTATTCTATTTATATTAGAATGAAATCATGTGTATTTTGTTTACATTATTTCAGACGTCCATGGGAGGCCCCTTCAAATTGTTCCCTATTAGCATAATACCATATTCTGAGCATTTCTTACTTTCCATTACTACAAAATATTCCAGGATCATCTGTGTTTTCCCTGCCCAGCAATCTTTACATTTGTTTGTATGCTCAGTCACTTAGTCATGTCTAACTCTTTACTACCCTATGGACTATAGCCCACCAGGATCTTCTGTCCATGGGATTTTCCAAGCAAAAATACTGGAGTGAGTTTTCATTTCCTCCTCCAGGGTATCTTCCCAACCCAGGGATTGAACCTGTGTCTCCTGGGGCTTCTGCATTAGCAGATGAATTCTTTACCACTGAACTATCCGAGAAACCCAAATTAGTCAGTAATATTTAGAAAATAAGATATGAACACTAGATGTTTTCATTACCTGTGTGTATGTATGTTTTGCTTCTAAGTCCTCTAAGCAGATATGCATACATATAACTTAGTCTATTTATATATTTATCTGTATATATAAGGATGGCTCAGTGGTAAAGAATCCACCTGCCAATTCAGGGGATGAGGGTTCAATCCCTGGTTCAGGAAGATCCCCTGGAAAAGGAAATGGCAACTCAATCCAGTAGTCTTGCTTGGAGAATCAGATGAACAGAGGAGCCTGGTGGGCTACCGTCCATGGGGTTACAAAAGATTTGGACATGACTTAGAAACTAAATAACAACATTATATACAATGTATAATTTCACATTGATATCTCCAAATCCAGTCTAATTCCATAGGGTTTATTCTAATCTCTATGTTCTAAATTCCTTCATGCAACATAAGAAACCTCTCATTTCTTCAGGTATTTCCTTATTTACTCAGTTCTGGAATACTTTATATTTTATGTTAAATGTCTTCAACGTTGTTAGCATATTTAATCCTTTGAAAAAGATATTTGCTAAATGTAGTATTTTTTTTTACTTTTTGCTTTTAACTTTCCAGGATATAGTCAAAATTCCGTGTTCAAATTTACTTAGATGAGTTATTTTCTATTCAGTACTCTTAACTGTGATTATGTCAATGATTTTTAATGCAGTTGGGTTCATTTTTATATGATGGACTCTAGGAAAAAAAAAGTCAGGGAAGTAAAAATGGAAGAAATATTTTAGAAGATACTGTTTGAAAATTGTCCAAAATTAACAATAAATAGCAAACCACATATCAAAGGCACTCATTGGTCACCAGATTATGAAAAATGCTAACAAAAATGCAAACACACACACATACATATACATATGTGCACTTTAACATATCTTATTTAAGCTGATGAAAACCAGATAGAAACAAAAAATTTTAGCAATCAGAAAAAAATGACATATAAATAAAAAATAGTTATAATAGGTTGCTAATAAAAAAAAAACAGGGGAAAGCCTGAAGAAAATTAAATATTTAAAGTATTTTTAAAAAAGCAACTGTCTCCCATCCAAGTACTAACCGGGCCCGACCCTGCTTAGCTTCCGAGATCAGACGAGATCGGGCGCGTTCAGGGTGGGAGCTTGTGTGCACCTGTGGTGGATTCGTGTCGATGTATGGCAAACCCAATAGAGTATTGTAAAGTTAAATTTAAAAATAAATAAATTTAAAAAAAAAAAGCAACTGTCAATCAGAATTCCATATTGTTGAAAATAACTTTAAAATAATAAAGGAGAAATGGGCATTTTTCATATAAAGAAAAATAGATAATTAACTGCCAATCAACCTCAACTAAAAAATGTTGAAGGATGCTTCAGGTGAAAGTAATATATTTAAAACAACTTAGATCTTCCTAAGGAAATCAAGATGTTATAAATGGCATGCTGCTGCTGCTGCTGAGTTGCTTCAGTTATATCCAACTCTGTGTGACCCCATAGATGGCAGCCAACCAGGCTCCCCCATCTCTAGGATTCTCCAGGCAAAACACTAGAGTGAGTTGCCATTTCCTTCTCCAATGAATGAAAGTGAAAAGTGAAAGTGAAGTTGCTCAGTCATGTCCGACTCTTTGTGACCCCATGAATTGCAGCATGCCAGGCCTTCCTGTCCATCACCAACTCCCGGAGTTCACTCAAACTCACGTCCATGTAGTCCGTGATGCCATCCAGCCATCTCATCCTCTGTCGTCCCCTTCTCCTCCTGCCCCCAATCCCTCCCAGCATCAGAGTCTTTTCCAGTGAGTCAAACCCTTCGCATCAGGTGGCCAAAGTACTGGAGTTTCAGCTTTAGCATCATTGCTTCCAAAGAATACCCAGGACTGATCTTCTTTAGAATGGACTGATTGTATCTCTTTGCAGTCCAAGAGACTCTCAAGAGTCTTCTCCAACACCACAGTTCAAAAGCATCAATTCTTCAGGGCTCAACTTTCTTCACAGTCCAACTGTCACATCCATATATGACTACTGGAAAAACCATAGCCTTGACTAGACAGACCTTTGTTGGCAAAGTAATGTCTCTGCTTTTGAATATGCTATCTAGGTTGGTCATAACTTTCCTTCCAAGGAGTAAGCNTTTGCAGTCCAAGAGACTCTCAAGAGTCTTCTCCAACACCACAGTTCAAAAGCATCAATTCTTCAGGGCTCAACTTTCTTCACAGTCCAACTGTCACATCCATATATGACTACTGGAAAAACCATAGCCTTGACTAGACAGACCTTTGTTGGCAAAGTAATGTCTCTGCTTTTGAATATGCTATCTAGGTTGGTCATAACTTTCCTTCCAAGGAGTAAGCGTCTTTTAAATTCATGGCTACAATCACCATCTACAGTGATTTTGGAGCCCCCCAAAATAAAGTCTGACACTGTTTCCACTGTTTCCCCATCTATTTCCATGAAGTGATGGGACCAGATGCCATGATTTTAGTAGATGAAGGTAAATAAATATTTACATTGCACTTATATATAATAGTTCTGAAAGATAACTATCTAAAACAAAAATAATAGATATGAGCTCTGTTCTTACAGTATATGCGAAATTTAAAAGAATGTCCAAATATCACAAATAGTGGATACTTTTATCTTTAAAGATATTCCTGACATGGGGGAATTTATCTCTCTCCCTGCAATTTCTTTTCATTATTTTATTTGCTTACTTGTTATTTTTTGGCCATATCACAGGGCATAAGGGATCTTAGTCCCCATCCAGGATTCAAACCCATGCCCTATTTAATGGAAGTCTTAAGTATGTGATGACCATGAAAGTCCCTGCAGAATTTAAATTATAGATATTAAGTATCTTACAGTATATGTGAAGGTTAAAATTATAAATATATTTTATTAGCACCTCCATTATTTTATTTATGTATTCACCTGCTCTCATTTCCACTTTCATTTTAGTCTTGTGTCTACACATATATGTTAAAGTGTTTACCATCAGTCTTTTTGCTGAAGGTTGAAGCTTTTTGCCGAAGCTCATCCTCTAGCAGTTTCTTTAAGAAAGATTCAGGGATGCAGAATTCTTCCAGTTCTTTTACATTTAAAACCATTTTTTTCCAAAAGCCCGATTCATTGATTTAGCACTTGTAAAATGTTCAGAATGTATCAGACACATAGGCAATATCTGGGATAGACTGGGGAATATTTGCTAAATGGGACAGGCAAGGATCTAGCAACCCCCAACATTTACAACTGTTCGGTAGAGTTGAATTAGTGAGACTGCTTCGGACTTGAAGCCAAGGTGTAAGCATTCCACATTCCCTTCAAATGAAAACCAGATCTATACATCCTGAAACACCTACTTTATTTTATTATTACTAGAAAATGTGGGAAGTAGAAGGAATTAACTTAGTTTTCTTACCATAGGGAGAGAGGAAATGCAGGTGTTCATTGTGACTAGGTGCAGGCACACTCAAGTGTCTGTACAGCCAAGGGATGGACTGTGTGTGCCCTTTTAATTGACCCTGTTGCTTGAGTTATTTTTGTGACCCATGGACTATAGCCCACCAGGCTCCTCTGTCCATGAGATTTTCCAGGCAAGAATGCTGGAGTTGGTTGCCTTTTTCTTCTCCGGAGTATCTTCTGGACCCAGGGATCAAACCCAGGTCTCCGGCATTGGCAGGCAGATTCTTCACTGCTGAGCCAACTGTGAAGTTCTCAGTTAATCCTGTGGGTGATGGTGATCAGTCACTTAGTTGTGTCCAACTCTTTGAGACACCATGAACTGTAACCTGCTACACTCCTGTCTATGGGATTTTCCAGGCAAGAATACTTGAGTGGGTTGCCATCTCCTTCTACAGGGGATCTTCCTGAGCTGGGGATTGAACATGTGTCTCTTGTATTGCCTGCATTGGAAGGTGTATTCATTCCCACTAGCGCCACCTTGGATATCCCTAGTTAACCCTGCCAACCAGCAAAACAGGGCCTCAGTTCAATTAGTTGCTCAGTGGTGTCCAACTCTTTGCAACCCCATGGACAGCAACACTCCAGGCTTCCCTGTCCATCGCCAACTCTGGGAGCTTGCTCAAACTCATGTCCATCCAGTCGATTCATCCAATCATCTCATCCTGTCATCCATTTTTCCTCCTTCCTTCAATCTTTCCCAGCATAAGGGTCTTTTCTAATATCAAGATCTCTCAAATTATCTTAGCTACTCTTATTCCCCAGAAGAGGGAAGAAAAGACCATATACTATACTAATTCCAGTATTCTCCCTTTCTGAGTAACCTTATTGAGTGCTTATTATGTGCTTCATTGTACTAGCATTTAATATACATGCCATCTCTTATTGTAATAAATTTATAAGCTAAAAACAATGACAATGAATATTACACATGAACAAGACATTCTGATGAAAGATGCTAGAAATGTCTATAGCAGAGCTTCTCAAAATTGAGTGTATTAGCACAATCCCGAAGATTAGTTAAAATAGAGATTTCTGGGTTCCAACATTGTGACTTTGATTCTGTGAGTCTGGAGTGGGGGTTCCACATTTGCATTTCTAGCAAGTTTTTGAGTGATGAGATTTTGTTGCTTAGGGGACCACATCCTGAGAACTGTTGCTTGGTAGAAACATGAGGGTAAAGGTAGAATATGCAATCTTTACCCTCCAACAGTCTCCATGTTTGTGTCTCTTTATCCCAATAGCCAAGTATGGTATTAATTAGAAACTTGAGTCTCCATAAGGCCATTCCTGTGGTTTCTAACAATGGTCCTTGGGATTTCTCTGTGACCATTATGAGAGAATTTAGTTTATGCCCTAAGAAAGATCCACATTCTGTCAACTTATATTGTACCACAGGTCAGTTATGTGTTTCAAATTATTCCAACCATGTTGTTCAGTGTAACTCACCAGAGACTATACAATGAACTCAAGTATATAATGAACAAAAGCTCAAATTGGAACACTATCAGACTCACATTATTCAATTTCCACAGAAAAACAAAGTAATAAAATAACATACCCTTAAAGCCAGAATTCAAAGATATTAAAAGCCAAACATTTTCCCTACTTGTTTGTTCAGTTTCCACCAATGTATCTTAACAGATGAAGACTCAGCTCCTTGTTTCACTTTGCTGTATTTTCTTCCCAGTAGAATAAAGCTGGCTTCTCTAAATGCTCCAGATTTGAATTAATCCAATTGCAAACCAATCCTGTCTTGTCTTCCTTTTCGAAAGAGCCTATTAATAGATTTAACATTAAGAGGATAAAACCAGGATTTTCACATAAGCACATTCTCACATAAGTTTTTATTTGATTCACACTTATGTGAGAACTGGTTAGTAATTACAACTAGTTCAAAGGATAATCCAAAGAATAAATATGTTTATAGGTCAGAAATATTGAAATAAACATGTAAATGGATATAAAAATGGCCTTTCAGGATGAGAAAAGGGTTTCCACTGCCAATCAGGATTCTTTTGAATACCTACAGACAAAATTAATTTTGCATTGCTATAACATACCTGTGATTTAAACAACTGTAAAATAGCTCAGAGGAATTTAATGGCCAGAATGGATAACCTAGAAGGCTATACCCAGTAACGCATATTCTTCCTTTGGAGATGCCTAGGATGGGGGATCCTAGTGGACTGCTGTCTATCTATCGGGTCACACAGAGTAGGACATGACTGAAGCAACTTAGCAGCAGCAGCAGCAGTAATCTTTTTGCTTATTCCAAATTTCCTTAAATCATCAGGAGTCATAAGTATGTCTACATGATTATCATAATACTACACACATCTATAATGTTCAAGTCATACAGTCATTCCAATAAATAATTTTTCTTGAACCAAAGATAGAATATAAGACAAATCTCCAATGTTTGCATATCCAGAATTATGATAGAGGCTTGAAAAAGAAGCTAAAGAGGAAAAAAAATTACTAAAGAGAGATCATTTTCTTTTTTAGCTTCTTTGTATGAAGACGTTAATTGGGATACTAAGCTTGCCATGTGATATTGGAGGAGATAGTTCTGTATAAGCATATACCCTCTGTTCTCAGATGGCAGCATTTGAAATCTTTTTGCAACATATACATACTGGTGGCACTCACCTCCACCTCCTCCAACTTCCCATTTTCTGGACTCCCCTTTCCCTTTAATACTCATCCCACATATTTATAACCACTTAACATATTGCCTTTGAATCTGAATATGTGGACTTCTCTGTCTACAGGATGACATGGTTAGACAGCATCATCAATTCAATGAACATGAACTTGAACAAATTCCAGGAGATAGTGGAGGATGAGGAAGCCTGACGTACTGTAGTCCTTGGGGTTGCTAAGAGTCGGACATGACTTAGCAACTGAACAACAGCAAATATATAGGGTTTGTCTCCTTTCCTCATTCCAAGTAGAATATTCAATATTTATAACAGAAAACACTGTAAGCAAAGTGTATTGTCATGCATTATGCACAAACATAATATCCTGTTCTTCTCTGTTCTCAGAGTAATCTTAATATGTTTTTAGTTGCTTGTCTTCATACTTGTAGATTCTGCTTTCTTTTCTGTAATTTTTCAAATGCATGAATTATTTTTGTCTCAATTGGAGGATCTCCAAACAAACTGTTGAAATGAAACAACTAGTGATGTTACGTTAATATATACCACTAGAAGACAAATCATCTGTGACATGTCATCCCTCAAATATGCTGTCCCTCAGCTATTGAATTTTTTTAAGATTTTTTGACATGGACCATTTTTAAATACTTTATTGAATATTACAATATTGCTTCTGTTTTATGATTTTTTTGGCTCAAGTCTTGTGAGATCTTATCTCCCCAACTCAGTATCAACCCCACACAACCTGCCTTGGAAAGTGAAGTCCTAACCACTAGATAACCAGGGAAGTCCCAGCTATTGAATTTTCACCCAAAACATGCTTTCTTTATGCATTTATTCCTCAAATAATTATCTATAATTATAATATTTATCCCCCCTGCTGCTGCTAAGTCACTTCAGTTGTGTCCAACTCTGTGTGACCCCAGTCTGGCAGCCCACCAGGCTCCCCTGTCCCTGGGATTCTCCAAGCAAGAACACTGGAGTGGGCATTTACCACCCCCAGTTACTATAAACCCAGCTATATGTTTATCATTTCAAACCATTTCATATTTTAGTCCTTTCCTTACCCATCCCACATGTGCTTTTTACTGGATCTAGAGACCCTCCTTTTTCTTGCTTTTATTTCCAACCTTTACCTTCTGTCTTCTCCAGATTCTGTCTTGCAGAGTCTACTGTCATGAGACATATAAAAATAATGAGCTTTGACTTTCTCAAAAACATACGTCCTTAAAGTAAATTCAAATCATCTTCTCTCTCATGAACACTTGATTTTTATTTTTTTTTCTTTTTTCATATCTCTGTACTTTTATTTTGGAGGAGGAAATAGTCACCCACGCCAGTGTTCTTGCCTGGGGAGTCTCATGGACAAAGAAGCCTGGCAGTCTATACAATCCATGGGGTCACAAAAGAGTTGAACATGAATTAGTGACTAAACAACAACATGCCTTTGTTTACAATTTCTTTAAATTTCCCTGGTCAGGCCTTATAGTAACTCTATTACTTTTTTAAAAAATTTATTATTATTATTTTTTTTTACTTTATTTTACTTTACAATACTCTATTGGCTTTGCCATACATTGACATGAATCCACCACAGGTGTATTTTTTAACTTTATTTTACAATACTGTATTGGTTTGCCATACATTGACATGAACCCACCATGGGTGTATACGAGCTCCCAATCCTGAACTCCCCTCCCACCTCTCACCCCATATCACCTCTCTGGATCATCCCCATGCACCAGCCCCAAGCATCCNCTTTGCCATACATTGACATGAATCCACCACAGGTGTATTTTTTAACTTTATTTTACAATACTGTATTGGTTTGCCATACATTGACATGAACCCACCATGGGTGTATACGAGCTCCCAATCCTGAACTCCCCTCCCACCTCTCACCCCATATCACCTCTCTGGATCATCCCCATGCACCAGCCCCAAGCATCCTGTATCCTGTATCGAACATAGGCTGGCGCTTTGTTTCTTACATGATAGTATACATGTTTCAATGCCATTCTCCCAAATCATCCC
>SJYV01043117.1:342280-354467 GCA_006410875.1 Neotragus pygmaeus | reverse complement strand
TTTTAAAAAATTTATTATTATTATTTTTTTTTACTTTATTTTACTTTACAATACTCTATTGGCTTTGCCATACATTGACATGAATCCACCACAGGTGTATTTTTTAACTTTATTTTACAATACTGTATTGGTTTGCCATACATTGACATGAACCCACCATGGGTGTATACGAGCTCCCAATCCTGAACTCCCCTCCCACCTCTCACCCCATATCACCTCTCTGGATCATCCCCATGCACCAGCCCCAAGCATCCTGTATCCTGTATCGAACATAGGCTGGCGCTTTGTTTCTTACATGATAGTATACATGTTTCAATGCCATTCTCCCAAATCATCCCACCCTCTCCCCCTCCCTTTCCCTCAGAGTCCAGAAGTCCATTCTATACATCTGTGTCTCTTTTGCTGTCTCGCATACAGGGTTATCACTGCCATCTTACTAAATTCCATATATATGTGTCAGTATACTCTTTAATATGCATTTAATGATTCTAAAAGTATTACACATTAATTTTATCAGGTCTTCTTCATTCAAACTCATCCAAATGTTGAATCACCTTGTAGCTAATTTAATCATTAAGATGTTTCTCAATTGCTTTTATAATTGATTTCTGATTGACGGCTTGAAAAAGTGTCTTTGTTATAGATTTTGGGAGTCCCAGTTCCTCTGGAGGCATTAATATATTGGGCATCTGAGTTCTCCTCTTTGTTTTGTTTTTGTCCTTGGGTTTTTATTTATTTATTTATTAGTTTTAGTGATCTTGCTAACCAGTAAGACTCCAATTGTTTCCTCTTTTTCCATTGCATAGATGTAAAGTGATCAATTGATCAGTAGATTGGCAAATAGGTAAATAGACTTAGAACTTAGTTTCTAAGATCTCAATCTTTCTCAAAATAAAATCATTTCTTTCCATCAGTCAAGTCACATGTCTTCAATTCTTTCTTTTTGCCATGTTTCAGTTTGGACTGCAAGATCATTTTGGATTTCAATTTATAACATTCATCCTTCTACTGAACAAAATTGACAACTAGAAGATCTGGGTTCTTTTTAATTTCCTTCCAACATTTTATTTTTGTAAAATTACATTAGATTATTCCTCTCCCTCAGTCTAAGAAAACAGTGTATCTCCACACAATAAGGATCCTCATTTTTATTTGTTATTTAGTGTTATAATTATTGTTAATAACTATTTACAAATATAGTAGATTAATAGCATAATTAACCTACAAGCTATGTCTCTGAATTAAATAATAATTAGAGTTTATAAAACCGAACCAAATTTATACTGTGTACCTGTGGTTGAAAATAAGCATCTGCATCCTGGTGAGGGCAAAATAAGAGTATGCAAAACAAAACAAACCTCCCTAATCAACTGAACTATTTTTAATTAACCTATATAGTGATGTTATCTTTTCTTTGAGAAGAACCTTACCAGGACATTAGCAAATTTTCTTGATAATCTAGCATACAGACCATCGAAGCATTTAGTAACGCCCATGTTCACAGAATCAGAAGCTACTGACTGGGCAGTTTATTTCTTGCTTGACCTAGGTCTGCTAAAGCTAGTTATAATGGTGTCACCTAAAGCCTAACTCACTATACAATACTTTGAATATTTTGATAAAACTTAAACCAGTGTTTATGTTTTACTTGTAAGGATTTATTTTTAATCCCTCAATATTTGCAGTGGCGTGGGGAGATATAACAGTAAGTCTAATACTCATTCCTCCTTTCTCTGGATGATGACCAATGAAGAATGGACCCAATGAACTAGGCCTGGAATGGGTTTAAATTGGGGATCAATGTGTTAACTTTTTTAACTAGTGAGACAAGTACCCAGCAGCATGCTGGTCTGAAAAAACAAGATCACCTAGTAAAATTAAGCTGGAGAATACAGCTTGAATCAATGATCAAAGTGGAGGGCTCCTTACTATCTCTCCACATTTAGAACTCCATTATCACTGATGTAAAAAATTGGGTCTGCATAGATATTAGAGCTGATGACATTGATTTTAGATTTACTTCATCACATAATTGCAGGCAAGACACCGAATACAAAGTAAGGAGAAATGGGCCCATTCTATCTTAATGCAGCAACTCTCAAATTCTAGTATAAATGTTAGATGCTCAATAATAAGAGTAAATCTCTTATCTCCTCTAAGAAGAATGAGTTAATTAGATGGAAAGAGAGGCTGAAAGCATTTATTCTGATAATACATCCTTGTGGAAAAAGAAAAGTCATATTTTAATGGAAACATAAACATAGCTTTAGATAGAGGGGTTGATGGTCTAAGCATCGTGTTTTTAATGAACATCCACAATTAGCAAAATTGTCAAAAAATGAATAGGTTAGAGAAGTAAAACATAATTCCAGTAATATTTTTTAAAGATGTCAAGGAAACAGTATGATCAAAATACTTTAAATCAAAAAAAGGGTATGAGAAGAAAGAAGATGGAGGGAGGCTATAAGAATATGTTTGCATAAAAACATAGTTGGAAAAACAATTGGGAGTAGAAATCAGATGGCAAGTGAGGGACTAAATGGAGACAAAGAAAGCACAGTTCAGTTCAGTTCAATTGATCAATCGTGTATGATTCGTTCTGACCCCATGAACCACAGCAAGCCAGGCCATCACCAACAGCTGGAGTCTAACCAAACCAATGTCCATTGAGTCAGTGATGCCATCCAACCATCTCATCCTCTGTCATCCCTTCTCCTCCTGCCCTCAATNGTTTGCAAGATGTGTATAAGAGACAGTCTTTACAGGAATCATTCCTGGGGAAGGGTAGGCTGGAAATAATATAAGGAGATCAAGAAGGAAGTCAAGCAAGTGACACCTTTAAACAGGCGAAGCGAGGCTAGCTCTTCCCCCTGGGACAGTTAGAGTTATGCAGAGCTGTAATTAACCCAGCAGCCCACTGGATATGTCTATTTCACTGCACAAAGGCTGTTGAAAGAAGGATTCTTGAAGAAAGAGATTCCAATTCAAATGGTATTTGAGTAAGTCCCTCGTTGGATATACTGTTTCTAGAGTTTATGGCTATAATCAACAAAACATGGACTTTTCTTTCACGCAGGTTTTTCTTATGACTTTGCTAGTACTGATCCTTAAACAGAAAGAAAAAAGGGCATCTAGAATTGGCTGGGGGTGGGATGGGGAGAAAGGGAGGGAGATATATGGCTGGAATCAGATTGAGGACTTTGGTTTCTGTCTGAAGATCTGAAAATGTTAAAGGAGCAGGTGTGTCATTTTTTCATACATATGAGGCTTTGACATATGGAAGAAAATTGTCAGCTTTGTGTTCAAATGTCCTCAAATTACTGAATTTGCTTCCTCATCTTCATTCGTTTGTTTAACAAATACTTTTACATGCCTCCTATGTGTCAGGCATTGTTACAAACACTAGAACTAATAGTGGGGACAGATTGACAAAAACACATAAATACACAGACTAGTATATCGGATGATTGTGTTATAATAGAGAAAAAAATAGCAGAGAGGGAGACAAGAGGAGGAAGGGATATGATACGGTCAAGCAAGGCCTCACGAGAAGGTGACATTGGGCAAAGACCTGAAGGAAATGAGACAGGGATATATAGGGTTTGGGGTGGGCGAGGTGGGGCTGCATGTGTTGGTAGCATCCTAGACCAACTAACTGTACAAGAAATGCAAGGCCCCAGGTAGGAGCATGTGTTTAAGGAATAGTAGCAAGAAGACCAGTGGGGTTACAATGGAATGAGGAAGGGCAGGACCAGTGTGGGATGAAAGAAAGTTGTTTGTTTGTGAGATTTTGGTTTGGGGTTTTTGCTCTGGTTTTTTTTTTTTTTTTCCCTTTGGTTTGGGGTTTGATTTGGGGGAGTAACCATGCAATCTTATAAAGGGACATTAGAGGAGCTGTCTCCTGCCACGGGTCTCACCAGTCCCTGCTCATGGCTGAAGGTGGGGAAGCCAACTCTGTGTGTGTGTGTGTGTGTGTGCGCGCGCGCGCACGCGCGTGTGTGTGAACGTGGGTAAGCCAACTGTGTGTGTAAGCCCACTGTGTGTGTGTTTGTGTGTGTGACGGATTGGAGGATATTTTATCTGCAAGTGTTCCAAAACATTCTTTAAAATAATTACCAGCCACTAAAAACGTATTTGTTAGCTACAATGAGGCAAGCTTTGTTTAAAAGGTTTTGGGAAACTCACCATCCATAATCAAGATTTCAACACACCAGTCTGCATTTTTAGGGTAATATATCTGTAAGTAGAAACAGACAGTATTCGGAGAAAGACATTAGTTTCTGAGGTCTGGCCAGCTCCTGTTCTTACCCCCTCTGTCATCTCTGATTGGATTAGACGTCACTGAAAATACCTCAGATCCTTGTTTCATGTTAAGTTTAACCCCTCCAGTTGAATCCCATCCTTGCGGAGCTCAGCGGAGAGAAATTAAATTTCTCTCACCAGAGCCATGGCGCTGACTGAGGTATCCAGGGTCTACATCAGTAAACTCGGCTGGTTACGAGATGTCTGTCCTTCCCAAGGCCCTGTAGCTGTTAAGTTGGCCCTTTGCAATCACAGTCTGATCTTTCATTTTCCCGTAATGCAGTTAGACAACCTAGTTATTCAGGCGAAGACTTCTCTGGTTTTCATTATCCCCAAATAACATCTGATGCTGAGATGGGGAAGACGGGAACAGAGGAGGGGGAGGGGAGTCCAGCATTTTTCACTGCCTGTGTGAAACGCTTAGTATCTTGAAGTCTTTAAAATATACTGTACAAAGACGTTCCAATTTTATAAGATGGACATAACATGTTCAAAAGCTTTATGAATTTCAGCATATAACCAGAGTCCACGTTGGCCTGTTTTAAATAAGCCATAATGGCCTGGCAGCAAACCTGCATAGTTAGCAAATCCCCTTTCTGTTTATGAGCAGTCATTCCTCAGCAGATCACTGCAAAACACTCGCCCTGTCAGTTTCTGTGGCCTCTGGTAGTCAGTCTGGGTGCCAATTTCGGCCTGATTCTGGTTTCAAGAGCACGAAACCAAGGGCATCACGATAAGGTGACGCTGTGTTTAGATTTTAACACAACGGCATGGCCCCGAGTGGCTGGAGAGAGTATGTCCAAGCTTTGTACATCCTGCGGGGAGGCTGGGTCTCCAGGTGCCTTCCATGTTACGGGTCCACACAGAGCATGCTCACCCTTTCCTTCCAGAGCATTCTCAGAGCCCAGAAGGTGTAATTTTTTTACTTCCTCAGGAGGGCAGCCCTACAAGTGATGCTTTTTTTTTTTTATAGTGAATATCTTCTTTCCACAAAAGTCAAAGCATAAAATTTGCCGGGACAAACCCAATTCTAGCCCATCAGCCGTCCTGTGTCTAATGTATCAGGCACAGTCATGTTTCTCAAGGCTGAGGGCCCCTGTGTTACCAGCTCCCTGGCTTCCCTGGATAGAATCATACTGCTTTTCTTGGTAGGGCAAGAGGAGGAAGATGTCCATATGTTAAAAAGCAGCTCAGCCTTCAAGTGCACACTTTTGCCCATAGATTCACCTTGGCCCTGACGACCCCTTGGGAGTCAGCAGCCACATTCCAAATTGGGCTCAGGGGACCCTCCAGACCCCTTGGCACTCTAGCATCAAAAGCTCCTTTAATTACCACTAGTGCCCCCAGCAAACAGGCTGGAGCCTTGAAATAAGACTGATCCAAAGGCCGTGAGCTAAAGCATTCTCACAGAGGCTAACATGATTAGGAAATCTGACACAGGAGATGCAGTTTACGCCCTTTCATTGTGAGCCCCTGATGGGACGGCCTCCCCCTTTGGTGTTCTGGCCTCGCAGCAGCTCCCACTTGGAAACCTGCCCTCCTGGGTGTCCCCTGGTCACGTCCTGTTGCTTCCCAGGGCAGACCCGAAAGTCTCTCAGAGAAGACAGAAGTTTTCTTTCTCTTTGACTTAGAATACCACCCCCTAAACATCCTTACAACATTTAGGACCCACTACACATCCGTCAAAAGTGTGGGTTGGAAAGGCTCTGTAGTTCCTTTTGTGATAAGGGGTGTGTAAGTATAACCACCCAAGTGCATGGAAAACTCCCTTCTTTATTCATCATGTTTAGAGGAGGCATGGTTCAGGGTGGGCAGTCAAGTTTAAGCCCTTGTTCATAATCTTGTTTTATTGCCCGTAGCTACGGCCTCTCAGTCAATGACGTCCCCAGAGATGTCAGAACTTGTGCAGGAAAACCCATTTAATTGGGACACATGTGGGGAACCAGGAAATAGATCTTAAAGCACTTTATGGCAGAAGCTGTTGATCAGGAAACGAGATGTTTTCCTTTCCCTCAGTCCAGGTCTGGCTCCAAGTCCTTCAGGGAGATCTGGGGGCCTGTCTCCATCTCCACTGAAATGCAGCCTGTCACTTCTTTGAATCAGGTTACCCCAGAGGGCAGTGATCTCTCTATCTGCTTTTTTGTTTGTTTGTTGTTCTCTTTCTGAAGGTGTAAGTGGCAGGCCTTAGCCCCTAGAATCTCCATCCAGAGGCCACGCATGTGTGGAGAGTGGTATCTGGAGAGCCTCCTATACACACTGTCTGCTGCCCCTTGGCCAGATAGTGAGTTAGCAGGTTTTTCTTTGAGGCAGACAAACCTTACCTATTCCTAGTGTGCACACTCTTCAGCTGTGGAGGAGGGGAACTGGTTTAATATTAATACCTGTGCTCCAGTGGTTTGTTGTTCAGTTGCTAAGTTGCCTCTGACTCTTTGTGAAGCCTATGAATTGCAGCACACCAGGCTTCCCTGTCTATCACCAACTCCCAAAGCTTGCTTAAACTCATATCCATTGAGTCAGTGATGCCATCCAACCATCTGATCTTCTGTCGTCCCCTTCTCCTCCTGTCCTCAGCCTTCCCCAGCATCAGGGTCTTTTCCAGTGAGTCATTTCTTCACAGTAGGTGGCCAAAGTATTGGAGCTTCTGCTTCAGCATCAGTCCTTCCAGTGAACATTCAAGATTGATTTCCTTTAGGATTGACTGGTTTGATCTCCTTCCTTTCCAAGGGACTCTTAAAGAGTTTTCTCCAGCACAACAGTTTGAAACCATCAGTTCTTCAGCACTTAGCCTTCTTGATGGTCTAACTCTCACATCCATATATGACACTGGAAAACTATAGCTTTGATTAGACAGACCTCCATTTGGCATGTAGGATTGGATCCAATCTTTTCTATCCTTCACGCTCAGCTCAGGTTCTGCCTCCTCAGTGATGTGCCCCTAGGAGAAATGATCTCTCCTGTCTTTATTAAAAGACTTCCCTGGTGGCTCAGGCAGTAAAGCGTCTGCCTGCAATGCAGGAGACCTGGGTTCATTCCCTGGGTCAGAAAGATCTCCAGGAGAAGGAAATGGCAACCCACTCCAGTATTCTTGCCTGGAGAATTCCATGGACAGAGGAGCCTGGTAGGCTACAGTCCATGGGGTCACAAAGAGTTGGACACGATAGCATTTCTCTACACTTTTTTTTCCTTCATAACATTGACTTCTTTTATTTCTAGTTAGTGCTTTTCACCCTAGTGTTCCAAGCTCTGTCTGAGGACCTAAATGGCTGGGACCACATCTTCTACTTCTTTCCCCTGCAGCACTTACTCATTTAAAACTTTGTTAATTCTCCCCACTGTGCCTCACACACAGTGCTTAGCATTTCTGCTAAGTCCACTTGAAAAGAAAGAGGCTACTAGTGGGTAGATCACTGTGCTGAATCCTCCCAAGGGGCCCAGGAAATGTGAATGAGGCTCTCTACCCTTGAGGAATGTATAGCCAACGGAGAATAAAGAGGAGATGACAAAACTACATGAAAAGTCAACTAATTATATGGTTCCATATAGGTGTGTGTGTGTTAATCACTCAGTCGTGTCCCACTGCTTCTGATCCCTCCAGGCTCCTCTGTCCTTGGAATTCTCCAAGCAAGAATACTCAAGTGGGTAGCCATTCGCTTCTCCAGGGGATCTTCCCAACCCAGGGACTGAACCCAGGTTTTCCACATTGCAGGCAGATTGTTTACCATCTGAGCCACCAGGGAAGCTTCCCTCCATGGGGAGGATCTGTATCCAAAAAAGGATAAGTGCCCATGATGCTGATCATGAAAGTTTACATATGTTCTTTCTTTAAACCATTTTTAAGGAAAATATTTATTTGTTTCTTTGGCTGCATCAAATCTTAGTTCTTTGTGTGATGTCGTGAGGGACCTTTCATTGTGGCACACAGGCTCTCAAGGTACCGGGCTTAGTAGCCCCTCAGGCATGTAGGATCTTAGTTCCCAGACCAGGGATTGAACCTGAGTCCCCTGCATTGCATGGTGGATTCTTAACCACTGGCCCACAGGGAAGCCCAGTTTGCATGTGTTCTCACCCAGCCCCAGAAACCTCTGGAAGGCAGAGGGCACTAGATTCCATTAGTCTAGTTCCTTTGTCTAGGGAGTGAGGCTCAGCGATTTTTTCAAGGGTGGGGGTGAGGAGGACTGGGAGTCAAACAGGCTTCCATGCCCAGGGTGAGAGCCACAGCATGTCTCAGGGACTCTGCCTCTCCCCTCACTTCCGAATCACTGGCCTGTGCCCTGCTTGATGCCAACCCTATAAATGGATTGAGGAAGTTAACCATATTGCTCACTATTATTAAACAAGACCACAGACAAAGAGCCTTTTGAGCAGTGATGACAGTTGCTGTTTGAACCAGAAAGGAACTGTCCAAAGACGATCCGTCTCTTGACGCATGAGTAAATTAGAGTCCTCGCATGCTGGTAGTTAGTTATAATGTCATAAAAGTATGTGTAAGTTTTCTTAAGGCCTGTGCTGAGTGGATTGTTCCAGAGATTTTAAAGTGGAGATGAGATTGTTATCTGGTTTAAGTGTTCATCTTCATGAGGTCAGAAGGCCAGAGTAAATGATCTTCCTAGGTGCTCAGACTAGCCTGTGTCCACCTGTACTACCATTAAATCATCTCTGTAGGAACAAGACTTGGGTTTAGATTCTGACTAGCACTTAAAAGCTTGGTAGCCTTCTTGGTTAATTTCTTAGAGCCTGTTTTCTTATTGGTAAGAGGAGCATGATAATGCCTATCTCAAAAAGTTATTGTAATGATTCATTCTGGTGAGTGTGAACACCAGTGCCTGATAAAACTCAGTAAGTGTGGTTATTGTGAGATTTTTTTTTCCTTTTTTCCCCTTAATTGTTGCCTCTATTATCTGCAACACCTCTGTGGTTTAGAAAATAACTTCCAAGCCACCAAAGGAAGCCTTCTGCCAAAATTTTTATCAAAGATAGAACTAAACACTTTGCAAAGGAGTATTTGCTAAAGAACGGCCAGGCATTTATAATTTCTGATATTTAATATCTAATTATCCACCTTCCCCAGTTGTGGAGACTATGACAATTGATCAGTAAGTATTGCATGTGAGTGTGTGATTATATCCCTTCCTGAGCCTAGAACTTGAGTTTACATTCAGAGCCAGATATCCCAAATTTCTTCCTCAAAAGGGGGCAATTTAAACAAGCTGAAATAGCCCCTCCCTTCCTTCAGGGAGTTATCCAGGTCTTTTCTGAGTTTCCAGTAAGTGCCAGGGCTCCCCTGGTGGCTCAGTGGTAAAGAATCCACTTACCAACACAGGAGATGCGACTTCGATCCCTGGATCAGGAAGAGGCCCTGGAGAAGGAAATGGCAACCTACTCCAGCATTCTTGCCTGGCAAATCCCATGGACAGGGGACCCCAGTGGGCTACAGTCCATAAGGTCGTGAAGAGTCAGACACAGCTTAGTGACTGAGCACACACACATGCATCAAGTCGTAGAGGACATTCTGTTTGGATAAAATTTAGCTGCTTTGACCTGTAGAAAGAAACTGCCACATACACTCTGTTTTGACCTCCTAGCACCCTTAAACAGTTCCAGACTGGCTCCAGGCCTTAAGAGAACTGTGCTATCCTCTCTTTGGAAAACATTCCTTTTAGCTGAGTCAGTTTTTGCCCACCTCTTCCCTTCTCAGGCATCCTTTTCAGTTTGCAGCAGCAGGATCAGTGAGGGGCAGTGGCACAGCTGTCGTGTAGGTGAGTTCTAAGATCTCATCTTCCCACTGAAAGACAGACAGGCGTAGCAAATGTGTCTACCTGTCCCCAGGGAGGGGAAGAAATGACAGGAAGGTCTTGTGGAGTGAAAGTTACACCCTGAAGTCACTTTTCCAGCCTTCCTCCGTGACTCAGGAGGAAACTAACTTTGAGTGTCTTCTTCAAGGTTAAGCTCACCGGGGGAGTGGATGGAATCTGGCCAGAGGCGGTGAACTTCTCACAGAGGGCATCCTCGGACTCGCCCTCTGCTCAATGGATCACTGCCCTCCCATTACTCTGCCAGCACGTACCTGATTTGGTCCATATTTCCATAATTAATTTATAATAGCAATAACCCCAAGATGAGCCTATGTATAGGTTTGTGCAAGCTGGATAAGAATATAGATTAAATCTAGCATCATTAACAAACTTTAAGTACTTGGGGAGAGTTTTGTGATTTGACAATAATATGATTAAAAGGCCTCTATCCTTGATATATATTGGCACTCCACAAGTTTACTTCCCTTCCCAAGCTTAGAAACAACAAAATAGCAAAATAATAAGCATACCACCCCCCCAACCACCAGAGATCTTGTGTTGTCACTGGGAAACGACTTTGTCATTTCACCTGCCCCTGGTCTTGACCCCTGTGGGCAGTGATGGCCCAAGTGTCTGACAGCTGCTACCCCACAGCTTGAGAATCCCTGAGACTTGGTCCTCACCCTCAATAAAATAGCAAGTATGTCCCCAGCAGTCCTGCGGGGAGTATTGCTGTGAACATCCCGAGGAACAGAGATGAGGTGCGAGAAGGGCAGCCTTTATTTCAAAGGCTGCTGTTACAACTCAGATTGCTCTGCAGACTCAGTCTGATTTCCTTTCTTCCTTTTTTTGGTCTGGTTGTTACCTTTTTGAAAAAGAACATACACTGCTTTTCTGTTATGAAAGTAAGACATTTTCAATATCAAAAATAAAGCTAAGTACAGAGGAGAAAATAAAGATCACTGACAATTCCACCACCCAGAAATAACCGCTGCTAAGTTTCTGCGTATCCTTCTAATAGAGTCTTCATTCTGACATCCCACTAGCAGAGCTGCTGTCAGGGCAGGGAAGCCTCACGTTAGATGGCTTGCTTTGGCAGGTGTGCTGCTTTTGGCGGATACCATCGTATGCTCCAGGGGTGATAGATAGTTCACTGCCAGTAATGAATGACTGGTACCTCCTCATCCCACTGCCAGGAGCCTTCTCCAAAAACCACCACCCAGAGGTGCTTCCCCTGTCTCTCTCCTTTCCTTTTAAATTGACTCAATCCATCCAACCCTATATATCCTTTCCCCCATCCCCATATATGTGTCTATGATGATAGCATCATGTCATCCACCCCATCCATCCTCTTTAAGACCATAAATTATTTTTTAATTTTTATTTTTTAAATTATGAAAATATGATAACACATTTGCAGGATACTTGGAAAATACAGAAAAAGGTTACATATAGTTCCACTATATTTTACAGTTATTTTTTAAGTAAAGACCCTTTGCGACCCCATGGACTGTACTGGCCATGCAGTTCTACAGGCAAGAATACTGGAGTGGGTTGCCATTTCCTTCTCCAGGGGATCTTCCTGACCCAGGGATCTGACCTGGGTCTCCCACATTGCAGGCAGATTCTTCACCATCTGAGCCACCTGTGAAGTCTCAAGTTAAGGTTTTTAGTTGGAGCTTCAATATCAAACTCTCAAAAATTAATAGAATAAATATACAAAGAAGTAGAAGGATATAGTAGGCCTGAAAAACACATGAACCAATTCAACATAATTAAGATTTATACAATTTTTACACAGTAGTAGCATACAAATTCTATTCAAGTTCCCATAGACTATTGACTAGGAGACACTAGAACATGTCCAAGGACAGAAAACAAAGTGCAAAAATTACATGGTCTTAAAGGTATTGAAATCACACAGATTGTTCTCTTAACACTTTGGAGTTAGGTTAGAAATCAATATCAGAAGATATGTGAAAACACCCCATATATTTTGAAGTGCAGTGTGACATTTACCAAGAGAGATCTTAGACTTAGCCATTGAAAACCTCAGCAAAGTTAAACTGAAAAAAAAAAAAAAAAACCAGAGG
>SJYV01043117.1:322803-342162 GCA_006410875.1 Neotragus pygmaeus | reverse complement strand
TAAAATAAAAAAAAAAAAAAAAAAAAACCAGAGGGTGATTGCAGAGAAGCATTTAAATGATAAATTAGTATCAAAATGAGAAATTAATATTAAAGATACTTTAAACAAAATTCCATGTATTTGGAAATTAAATGTCCACTTTTAAATGATGAGTGCATCTAAGAAGTCACAACAAGGAAAATTAGAAAATATTTGTAATAGAATAAAAAGAGACCATAACTACTTCTTCTAAATCTCTCACAAGTCCTTAATGTCCTCCTCCAGCAGAGAAGGATACCATGCCTGTTGGGGGTGGTCCTTACTTGTCTTTTACCTTTACTCTAGTGTTTTTAAACATCAAACTGGCTGCAAAACTCTTCAAATCAAATTAACGTCAGTATGGATAAGATCATCATTAGAGATGACTGCTGCTGCTGCTAAGTCACTTCAGGCATGTCCGACTCTGTGTGACCCCATAGATNTAATGTTTTCCCTAATGTTAGAATACTGACATGTGATCTGCCTAAGAAACAGCTGAAGATAGGTTTATCAGTGTTCAGTCTGGGTATAGTAAGCCATCAAGAAACAATAACTCAATTAATGAGATGTCCCATTTGATCAATTCCACTAAGTAAAGGCTTCAAGCTTAGGTCCTATTACATGTGGCCTCTTATTTCCTTATTTTTGGTCCCTAATTTCCAGGTACCAAAATCTGTATTAGTTGGGGTTAGTTTTACCTGTGAGTACTGTAACCGCTGCTTCTCAGGTGGCTCAGTGGTAAAGAATCTGCCTGCCAATGCAGGAGACACAGGAACCATACACAGGGTTGATCCCTGGGTTGAGAAGATCCCTTGGAGAAGGATATGAAGGAAGTGGCAACCCACGCCGGTATTCTTGCCTGGACAGATTTTATAACTGCATCCATTTCAGCACAGACATGTGAAAATGACAGACAAAAGATGTGCTATGAAGTTGTATTCAACTCTTGGTAGTTTCTTTTATATTTTCATTCCAAATTTGGTGATGTTTATAAAAACAACATGATTGGCTTTAACTCTGTGTATTGACATAACCATTCTTTTTGTTGTTTAAGCTCATTGGGAAATTTAAACAAATAAATACAAAGGAAATTTATTTTCAACATCACTCTGATGTTCAGCTGAGAGAGGAAAAAGAAAGTAATTTACACAAAGCTCTGTTTACATCTGGCTTCCTATGGGAAAGTTCTGAGTCAGCCATGGTAATGATTAGACAAAATTGGAACTTAATGCTTCTTGTTAAAATGGAAAGGATCATTTTAGGATGTCTGGAGGCCACTGAGAAGCCCTACCATGTATGTCTAAACAGACTTTTCTGAAAGGACAAGTTAAATAGATTGATTTGACGCTTTCAAACTTCCCTGACATTAAAGTGGACACAAGTGAAGTTTCATTTTAGAAATGGAGATCAGCTAAGTGGTGCTTAAGAGTAGATGTGGAAACAGAGAACCGACTCAGTAGTGAGAGGGGGAAATCAATTCAAGCTGTGTTGCTTACTGAAGTAGCACGGTCTCAGTTCAGTTCAGTTCAGTCGCTCAGTCATGTCCAACTCTTTACGATCCCATGGACTGCAGCATGCCAGGCTTCCCTGTCCATCACTAACTCGTGGACATTAGATATAAGACAAAACTTAACAAAAATCATTAAAGAGATTAAAGTAAATATATAGAATATGTCATTATTTATTTGTATATATTTACGTTAAGATGTATGCATGTTTTTATTGCAATTCATATTATGTGGATTATCATCTAATGTTCAAATCAATACATTTTGTATCTATCACATTACTTTTCTTTTGAAGATGAATGAACAGACTCCTCACTGTTAAGTCATTCACTCAAGTTGATACAATGGTTGTTGTTCAGTTGCTCAGTCAGTTCCGACTCTTTGAGACCCCATGACTGAAGCACGCCAGGCCTCCCTGTCCTTCACTAATTCCCAGAGCTTGCTCAAACTCATGTCCATTCAGTTGGTGATGCCATCCAACCCTCTCATCCTCTATTGTCCCCTTCTCCTCCTGCCTTCAATCTTTATTAGCATCAGGGTCTTTTCTAATGAGTAGGCTCTTTGCATCAGGTGGCCAAAGTATTGGAGCTTCAGCTTCAGCATCAATCCTTCCAATGAATATTGGGACTCTCAAGAATCTTCTCCAAAGCCACAGTTCAAAACATCGATCTTCAGTACAGTGGCCAATATTGGTATATCTCTTGGTTTTCCTTATTTTGTTTTCTACTTGAAACATCTCTTTTCTCTTTAATTCTATCCTCATAAACTCAGAATCTCACCCTGTATTATTCTTTATTAACCTCAACTCGCCTTTGCTTTTGCAAATCTAACCATTAAATTAGTCTGGTTGAAATATATGGTCACATCTCAATTTACATACCAACAGCTTGGCTTAGCAGAGAGAGCATGGGTCTGGGGACAGAAGAAAAAGTTCCAGTTCAGGGTCTGGTAGCTCTCTGATCATGGTGAGTTATTTGCATATAGTTTTCCAGTTAGACAAGAGATATACCAGCACTTACTTTGCAAGATTATTGGAGATTAAAATACAGATTCAAAATACAACCCTTTTAATATGTTGTAGTGAGAAAAGTTTAAAATTGCAAAGGGATCTTGTCTTAAATCTTGATGCCATTCCTGGTTGGATGTGTCACACATTTGACAATTACCTGAATTCCTAAATCTAAATGTTCTTTATTTCTAAAATATTACAAAGATAAATGAGATACTGTGCAGATAAATTGTAGCTTGTATTGTTAGTGATTTGTTTTGTGTTATTTTTATTTGTTAATGAATGAAAGACTTGACAACCAAACTGATGAAAGCTTGTAATGACAGAATTTTTGGATTTGAAATGATCTACAAAGAAAATNTGCAGATAAATTGTAGCTTGTATTGTTAGTGATTTGTTTTGTGTTATTTTTATTTGTTAATGAATGAAAGACTTGACAACCAAACTGATGAAAGCTTGTAATGACAGAATTTTTGGATTTGAAATGATCTACAAAGAAAATATGTTTATCTTTATTTAGGAAAATAGTGTTTGTAAAATCAGCTTATTTTGTGTGGATTCATCCAACTTCTTTAAAGGGAGAAAAGCATCTGTGTTTTTTAATGAACTTGAATGTGTAACTTGAAATGTTATTCATCACCCTTTCTCTGTACCTTCCCTCAGGATGGACTGATAATATGCAAACATGAAATATTGTACCACTTTTTAATTGTATCACTGTCAATGCTTTTAAACTGCCTAAATCAATTGCTTTGAACGTAGGAATTCAACTCATTTGATAGAATAGAACGCCTTATTGCAAAATTCAGATTTAAATAGAATAAAGTAGGGAAAACCACTAGACCATCCAGGTATGACCTAAATCAAATCCTTTATGATTATACATTGGAAATGACAAATAGATTAAAGGAATTAGGTCTTACAGAATGCCTGAAGAACTATGGACAGAAGTTCGTGACATTGTATAGGAGGCAGTGATCAAGACCATCCCCAAGGAAAAGAAATGCAAAAANTTTCTAACACCATACACAAAAATAAACTCAAAATGGATTAAAGATCTAAACATAAGACCAGAAACTATAATAAAACTCCTAGAGGAGAACATAGGCAAAACACTCTCCGACATAAATCCAAGGATCTTTTAACCCAGGGATCTGGGTCTCCTGCAGTGCAGGCAGGTTAGTTACCATCTGAGCCACCAGGGAAGCCTGACCAAAGGAGAAATATAAGGAGATGGAAACCTTTAAGTGGCCCTTCAGAAGACTTTGGCACATTTAGATTTGAATCTTTCCTGTACTTCAAACTTGGGGTTTTCCTTCTCTTTAAGACGTGATTCTTTCACACTTTCTTACTTATTGCCAGGATTACAGTAATTGGTTTTCCAGCAACAGTGAAAACAAAAGGGAAAGAGAGGAAGGATCAAGAACTTACATCTACTTTCTTTTTTTCCCCCTTTCTCCTTTCAAGGGAACAAGTGAACCAAGAGAGATTGCTTTGGGGTTGGAGGAAATTAGAATAGCTTTGGGGTGGGAGGGTGTGGGGATAGAGAGGGAGTGAAGGCCATTTCTATGTATGGTCTTTCTTTCTTTGAAGTGCTTGGCAATGGTGCCTTTCTGTTCTCAGCCTGAGATATTTCTACAATAGAAATATAATTTTCCCAAATGATTGTCTTTTACAATATTTAAAATGTACAATAGAACCTAACTACCATAAAGCCAGTGGTCACTATCTGACAGCTATATCCTAGACTGAGAAGTCCTTAAATGTTAAGTTTGCTGCTGCTGCTGCTGCTAAGTCGTTTCAGTCCCTGGGATTCTCCAGGCAAGAATAATGGAGTGGGTTGCCATTTTCCTTCTCCAATGCATGTATGGATGCTAAGGTGCTTTAGTCATGTCCAACTCTGTGCGACCCCATGGACAGCAGCCCACCAGGCTCCTCTGTCCATGGAATTCTCCAGGCAAGAATAATGGAGTGGGTTGCCATTTCCTTCTCCAAAATGTTAAGTTTTGGGTAATTTAAAACATCTCCAATGATGAACAATGGAATCAATCCTGCCTCCATTAAAAAAAAAAATCTTTTACTTATTAAAAAAAAATCAAATACAGGAATATTTGAATAAAGACTTAGGTGGTCCTAATTTCAGAGTATAAATTGGTTTCAAGTTTTCACTGAAGGGAAGAGCCAGAAAGAAATGAATATTTATGGAATTTTAACTCTTGCAACAGTCCTGTGGGGCAGACGTTATCATCTCCATTGACTGATGAGGAAACTGATATGTGGGTTTCCAAGAAGTTGCATCAGCCGCTCACATTTGCATGGTGAGCAATACAAGGTTAGAAATGGATTCAGTATCTTGTGACTTAAAAGCCCATTTAACCTTGCTGTTCCTCCTGCTTTGTTTCCCAGAGAAAATGTGAGAGGAAGAACATTGTGTGGAAGAGAAGAATTGCGGGCCTGAAACATATTTTACACCCAAAGAAATAGCGGGGGAGAAAAAGGTCAAATCCATTCTTTCTACCTCTGTCTCAGGAATGAAAAAGTCAATTTTTAATTATATGGGTAAGGTTGACCGGGGGCTAACCTATCAAAAATGCTGAGTTCAGGGTTGGAGATTAAATATGGAGAGAGGCTCAATTTATTACTATTTGGGAGGAATAAACATCCGTACATAAAAGAGAGACTGGAATCTCTTTGCCTCTGGCCTGCCCTTGACCTCGAGGTGAACAGTGTAAAGTATGATCTTTTGGGGGCAATAAATGAACAGCTAGTGGACAGCATTGCCTGTAGTGTATGCTATATATTCTGGGATGCTGATCAAGTGTGGAGATCATGTGGGTATCACCATCTGCTGACACCTCTATCCTTCTGAGACACAGATTTGCTCAGGTCATATAACATCCTTAGATGCCTACAAAGGGCTAGTTTTCTTTGTCTTATGATAACACAGACCCTAAATCCCAAGTCTGACTTATTCTTTTCCAAATGACGGTCTGTGATGGCTAACCATTTATTAAACACATTCCTCTGCTTACCCACCTTGTTTAGCTGCCTAAAATCTGCTCTGGAACAGGCAAGCTTTAAATAAACAAACTGGGTTCATTCATTCTTAAACGCACTATCTTGCCAAACAGCTATTTTTCTGCATGTTTAAAAATATAAGATGGCTAAGTGGCAATGTAGTCTTAAATATACAAATCTATGTGGATTTCTTTGCAAAATGAGATAAATTTTGCTCTTTACTATCTTATCAGCCAGATTCCACAGTATTCCCCAAGCATCAGAAATCACATTGAATAAGGCACTAACTGTGATGAGACACAGCTAGGGGAAAGAAGGCTGCATTGAGACCCTCCTCTCCATTCAAATTTTGGGCAAAAATATTGATATGAAATCCCAGCATGAGGGGCCAGATTTTCGAGTTCTGCTGATCAAAACAGGTTCACAGCTAGTACACTCAAGTTCAGATAGAGGACAACATGNTGCTAAAGCCTGGCTTGGAGAATTTTGAGCATTACTTTACTAGCATGTGAGATAAGCGCAACAGTGCAATAGTTTTAGCATTATTTGGCATTGCCCTTCTTTGGGATTGGAATGAAAACTGACCTTTTCCAGTCCTGTGGCCACTGCTGAGATTTCCAAATTTGCTGGCTATGGAGTGCAGCAGTATCACACAATCATCTTTTAGGATTTGAAATAGCTCAACTGGAATCCCAACACCTTCACTAGCTTTGTTTGCAGTGATGCTTCCTAATGCCCACCTGACTGCACATCCCAGGATGTCTGGCTCTAGGTGAGTGAGAGTGATCACACCATCATGATTATCTGGGTCGTGAAGGTCTTTTTTTTTATACAGTTCTTCTGTTTATTCTTGCCACCTCTTCTTAATATCTTCTGCTAGGTCCATACCATTTCTGCTCTTTGTCGAGGACATCTTTGCATGAACTATTTCCTTGATATCTCTAGTTTTCTTGAAGAGATCTCTAGTCTTTCCTATTCTATTATTTTCCTCTATTTCTTTACACTGATCACTGAAGAAGGCTTTCTTATCTCTCCTTGCTATTCTTTGTATCTCTGCATTTAAATGGGTATATTTTTCCTTTCCTCCTTTGCTTTTTGCTTCTCTTCTTTTCACAGCTATTTGTAAGGCCTCCTCACATAGCCATTTTGCTTTCTGCATTTCTTTATCTTGGGGATGGTCTTGACTCCTGTCTCCTGTACAGTGTCACGAACCTCCATCCATAGTTCATCAGGCACTCTGTCTATTGGATCTAGTTCCTTAAATATATTTCTCACTTCTACTGTATAATCATAAGGGATTTGATTTAGGTCATACCTGAATGGTCTAGTGGTTTTTCCCACTTTCTTCAATTTAACTCTGAATTTGTTAATGAGGTGTTCATGATCTGAGCCACAGTCAGATCACAATCTTGTTTTTGCTCACTGTATAGAGTGAGCCATCTTTGGCTGCAAAGAATGTAATCAATCTGATTTTGGTGTTGACCATCTGGTGATGTCCATGTGTTGAGGCTTCTCTTTTGTTGTTGGAAAAGGGTATTTGTTATGACCAGTGTGTTCTCTTGGCAGAATTCTATTAGCCTTTGCCCTACTTCATTCCGTACTCAAAGGCCAAATGTGCCTGTTACTCCAAGTGTTTCTTGACTTCCTATTTTTGCATTCTTGTCCCCTATAATGAAAAGGACATCTTTTTGGGGTGTTAGTTCCAGAAGGTCTTGTAGGTCTTCATAGAGCCATTCAACTTCAGCTTTTTCAGCATTACTGGTCGGGGCATAGACTTGGATTACCAAGATGTTGAATGGTTTGCCTTCGAAATGAACAGAGATCATTCTGTCATTTTTGTGATTGCATCCAAGTACTGCATTTCAGACTCTTTTGTTGACTGTGATGCCTACTACATTTCTTCTAATGGAGTCTTGCCCACAGTAGTAGATATGATGGTCATCTGAGTTAAATTCACCCATTCCAGTCCATCTTAGTTTGCTGATTCCTAGAATGTTGATGTTATTCTTGCCATCTCCTGTTTGACCACTTCCAATTTGCCTTGATTCATGGACCTGACATTCCAGGTTCCTATGCAATATTGCTCTGTACAGCATCAGACTTTGCTTCTATCACCAGTCCCATCCACAACTGTGTGTTGTTTTTGCTTTGGCTCCATCCCTTCATTCTTTCTGGAGTTATTTCTCCACTGATCTCCAGTAGCATATTGGGCATCTACCAACCTGGGGAATTCATCTTTCAGTGTCCTATCTTTTTGCCTTTTCATACTGTTCATGGGGTTCTCAAGGCAAGAATACTGAAGTGGTTTGCCATTCTCTTCTCCAGTGGACCATATTCTGTCAGACCTTTCCACCATGACCTGTCTGTCTTGGGTGGCCCCACATGGCATGAAATAGTTTCACTGAGTTAGACACGGCTGTGGTCCATGTGATCAGATTGGCTAGTTGTCTGTGATGTGGTTTCAGTTCTTCTGCCCTCTGATGCCTCTCCCAGTGCCTTCCCTCTCACTTGGGCTTCTCTTACTTTGGACGTGGGGTATCTTTTCATGGCTGCTCCAGGAAAGCACATCAGCTGCTCCTTACCTTGGATGTGGGGTAGCTCCTCTCAGCCACTCCTGTGCCATTGCATCCACAGCTCCTGCACACAGCCCTCATTTAAAAGTTTGATAGAGCATGGAAATGAGGGACATAGTGAAGCTGTTTACATGACTGGACAGAATCACACATGCTTACAAAGACAGAAGGATCAAGTAATGAATTATATAGGAAGACTTCCTAGGACCTGAAGAAAGAGTGAAAGGAGTACTTTCACCTTCACCTGAAGAAAAGGTGAAAGTCAGAGGCGACTGAGCGACTAACACACACACACACACACACACACATGCGCACACACGCACACACACTTAAACTTATCAAAAATCTACCTGATTGCCCAATATTTGGTAGAGAGTTAAAGCAGTTAATTGTGGAAATAGAAGTGCCAATAAGGGATGGTGTTTGGGTACAGGAAATGCAGTAAGCTTTAGAAGGAATGAGAGGAGACCTTGTTAAACTTAAAGGATGGGTGAGAAGGTAGATTTCGAATTGTAGTTCTCAGTCTATGGTGCACACAAGAATGATCTACAGAGGAACTTCCCTGGTGATCCAGTGATTAAGACTTCATGTTCCCAATGCAAAGGGCCTGAGTTTGATCCCTGATCAGCAAATTAGATCCCACATGCAGTTAATGAAAATCCCCAGTACAGCAACTAAGACCTGGCACTGCCAAATAATTTTTTTAATTTTTTTTTTTTTTTTTTTAAGAATGATCTGCAGAGATTTTAAAAATTCTGATACTCAGAATTTTCACACATTACCCAACAACATCAGAACTTGTGGGAACAGGAATCAGTGTTTTTAAACTTACAAATTGATCCCAATCAGTAGCCAAGTGAGAGCCACTAACATAAAGCATGTTTCCTTAACATTTTCTGTGGAAGATTAATACACTGCTTGAAATAATTCACACATTGAAATGACTTGGGGAAATTGTCTCCTCTGTATTCTTTCTGATTCAAAATGTAGTGTAGAATTTAAAAAAAAAACTGAGAAATCCCACAACTGAATTGAGAAAAGTCAATTTCTATTGTTAATTCAACATTCCCCCAAATTATTTCCCACAGGACTGAGTTCAATAGATGTCATTTCAGAACTTACAGGTGTAGGGGAAATAGACTAATTAGAAATGAGATTATGTAATGTGAATATATAGGTGACATTAATTCTTTTCTTAAGTAAGCAGGGAAGACAAGAGGACAAGACATACTGTGTATAAACTAGCATGGGGTGAATGAGATTACTGACATGAAGCCTGGAAAAAAAAAGGTTTCAAAGGGTGGATAGGGGAGTGTGATAGGAAATCAGAATAATGAAAGGGTGCTATGCAGGCATTTTATTCTTACCTTTGTTGCAGAGGTAGTAGTTTTTTTCGTGAAATAAAACTATATACTGACAGTATATCTTCATATACACAATAAGTCAAATTTCTAAGTAGATAAGCTGATGTGACCTTATGTTAAGTAAGGGATCAATAGCAAATCTTCAGGAAATAAACAATTTTGTTTCATTTAAAATTCTCAAGCTTAAAACTAGAGTTTTAATTAAGACCTATTTTTAGATCCAAAAATTGTAATAAAATTGTGAGGTTGTGATTATTATCAGTTGTTAGGTAAGAAATATGAGAATGATGTATTCTGTATTTATAAAGTTTGGCCATTAGTTTTAAGGCATAGAGTCAATGATTTGTAAAAGGACACAGGATTCTGCTATACTTATTTTATGTTGTATGAAATGACACAAGAACATTCAAAACAAGTTTTCCTAGCTTCATTGATAGTGCATTTATGCTGCTCTATATTTATATCCTGCCCAAGCACTGAGGTCCAGGGAAGCAATTCAATGATTATATTTCTTGAAATTTCAATACTAAAACAAATTGAACTGAGCATATGCTCTTGTGATTTATTCACTAGGCTTTTGCCAATAACATATTAAAGCAGTTTTTTGGTCATGAAATTTTATACCCTCAAAACAAATTTACCATGCTAAGAAAGATATTGGACAATCTCAATAGTATAATTTGCATGGATTCTTCACCCAAGAATTGTTCATTAATACCAATTTTTAAATCTTTTGTCAAAAAAAATTTCAATTATGCAATACTCTCTTAACTTGCAATTGGAGAAGTAGAGGCAGGGGGGTCAGACTTTTCTCTGCTTATTCAAATATTGGATTTTTATCATGTATTGAGGGTCCATTTTTTAAAACTTAAGTGAAAGTAAAATGCATTGATATCATCTTAAACACAGTTTGTTCTCTTGGTAAATTGATAATTAACCCATTTGTGTCAGTTTTTTTGGGATTTCTTTCACTTTAGTTCAGTCTCTCAGTCATGTCTGACTCTTTGCAACCCCATGGACTGCAGCACAGCAGGCTTCCCAGTCCATCACCAACTCTTGGAGCTTACTCAAACTTGTCCATCAAGGAGGTGAACTATCCAACCATCTCATCCTCTGTTGCCCCCTTCTCCTCCCAGCTTCAATCTTTCCCAGCATCAGGGTCTTTTCAAATGAGTCAGTTCTTCGCATCAGGTGGCCAAATTATTGGAGCTTCAGCTTCAGCATCAGTCCTTAAAAAGAATATTCAGGACTGATTTCCTTAGGATTGACCGGTTGGATCTCCATGCAGCCCAAGGGACTCTCAAGAGTCTTCTCCAACACCACAGTTCAAAATCATCAGTTCTTTGGTGCTCAGCTTTCTTTACAGTCCAACTCTCACATCCATACATGACTGCTGGAAAAACCATAGCTTTGACTAGATGCACTTTTGTTGCAAAGTAACGTCTCTCCTTTTTAATATGTTGTCTAGGTTGATCATAGCTTTTCTTCCAAGTAGCAAACATTTTTTTTTTTTTAATTTCATGGCCGCAGTTACCACCTGCAGCGATTTTGGAGCCCCCCAAAATAAAGTCTCTCACTCTTTCCAGTTTTTTCCCATCTATTTGCTCTGAAGTGATGGGACCAGAGGCAATGATCTTAGTTTTCTGAATGTTGAGTTTTAAGCCAACATTTTCATTTTCCTCAAGAGGTTTTTTCACTTCTTTGTTTTCTGCCATAAAGGTGGTGTCATCTGTATATCTGAGGCTACTAATATTTCTCTGAGCAGTCTTGATACCAGCTTGTGCTTCATCCAGCCCAGCATTTCACATGATGTACTCTGCATATAAGTTAAATAAGCAGGGTGACAATATACAGCCTTGAAATATTCCTTTCCTGATTGAGAACCAACCTGTTGTTCCATGTCCAGTTCTAACTGTTGTATCTTGACCAGCATACAGATTTCTCAGGAGGCAGGTCAGGTGATCTCGTATTCCCAACTCTAAGAATTTTCCAGTTTGTGGTGATAGAAACAGTCAAAGGCTTTGGTGTAATCAATAAAGCAGAAATCAATGTTTTTTTTCTGGAATTCTCTTGCCTTCTCTATGATCTAATGGATGTTGGCAATTTGATCTCTGGTTCCTCTGCCTTTTCTAAAACCAACTTGAACATCTGGAAGTTCATGGTTCACATACTGTTGAAGCCTGGCTTGGAGAATTTTGAGCATTACTTTACTAGAATGTGAGATGAGTACAATTGTGCAGTAATTTAAACATTCATTGACATTGCCTTTCTTTGGGATCATAATGAAAACTGACCATTTCCAGGCCTGTGGCCACTGCTGATTTTTTTCCAAATTTACTGGCATATTGACTATGGCACTTTCACAGCATCATATTTCAGGATTTGAAATAGCTCAACTGGAATTCCATTCCCTTCACTAGCTTTGTTCCTAGTCATGCTTCCTAAGGCCCACTTGTCTTCACATTCCAGGATGTCTGACTCTAGGTGAGTGAACACACCATCATGGTTATCTGGGTCATGAAGATCGTTTTTGTATAGTTCTTCTATGTATTCTTGCCACCTCTTCTTAATATCTTCTGCTTCTGTTAGGTCCATACCATTTCTGTTCCTTATTGTGCCCATCTGCAAAGAAATGTTTCCTTGGTATCTCTAATTTTCTTGAAGAGATCTCTAGTCTTTCCCATTCTATTGTTTTCCTCTATTTCTTTGCATTGATCACTGAGGAAGGCTTTCTTATCTCTTCTTGCTACTCTTTGTAACTCTGCATTTAAATGGATATATCTTTCCTTTTCTCCTTTGCCTTCACTTCTCTTCTTTTCTCCTCCTCAGACTACAATTTTGCCTTTTTGCATTTCTTTCTTTCTTTTTTTTTTTTTGGTGGATGATCAGGATTAAGGGTATAAAATTTTACCACACTGTGCAAGCTAGATAAGAATGATGGTGCTTGACAGAAACCTAGAAAAGTTTTTTTTCACAGAAGATAAGGGTAAGGGGTCCTGTTTAACATCTTTTATCTGTAAAGTTATAAATCGCAGTGTGAATTACTTAATTGAATGATTTTTTAAGACTGAACCAAGCTCCGTATTTTAATAGATTTGCGCTTTATTATTTACTGTTTAAATGCTAGGCATTTTTAAAGCATATGGTTGGCTTTTTGGTATATCCTATTTGCTATGAATCTTGGTCATTAAAAATAAAATGATGAGATAAGTTTGCACAAAGTCATATCGTGAAGTTAAAGTATAGCCATTCCCGAGTGTCCTGGGGCCCTGTCAGTAATGTATGGAAAAGATTTCTCTGTGATACATGCCCCCAACATGGCAAATCATAGCAGGCTTCTCTACCCATGGCCAGGGGTCATGGTTGTATGAGTGTTTGCTGTCTTCTAGTTGGCCTGCATGAGTGCATGCTAAGTCACCTCATTTGTGTCTTGCTCTGTAACCCTATGGACTGTAGCCTGCCAGGCTCTTCTGTCCATGGGATTCTCCAGGCAAGAGTACTGGAGTGTTGCCATGCCCTTCTCCAAAGGATCTTCTTGACCCAGGAATCAAATCCTCATCTCTTACATCTTCTGTATTGGCAAGTAGGTTCTTTACTACTAGCACCACCTTAGTTCACCTAAAGGGGAGCGAAATATTGTCTATGAATAATTCTTAAATATTCCATTCAGGAACATTTCATATAAAATGACAACTTGCTTAAATTTCAAAGGAACAATAAACATAGTGTCTCTTCTGTGGTTTTTCATAGCAAACTTCATGTTTCTAACCAACAGCAACTTTGAAAATTTTATGACAGGCAAGATCAAAAGAATTTATTCCTATAGACTATTTTTAACAAAACTCTTTGTAGAATTTTGTAGCTGAATATACTCTTTACATGTGACAGTTCTTTCACACTCTAAACAAGTGTCATTTTATTCAAGTAAGTGAATTTACAAAATGTGATATCAGCCTTAACATTTCTGCCACATTTACTCCTAAAAGAACATTGAGAACAATTGAGAATCATTAAGTATGTTTAGGTCTTTCTAGGCAGTAATTTTGAGAGATTATGCTAGAGTGATGAAAAAGGGAAAATAGGTGAGAGGTATGCAGCATTTAGTGTACACAGCCTCTCAGGAGGATAGGAAAACCTCTGGCCTCACAAAATACAGCCTGAAAAGAAGCCAAACAACTGTGCCATGGACCCACATCTTTCTTTTCTTGATGATCTGCAGATATTGGTGATACAGAGAGAGTTTACAGTCATTTGTGTGAAATGCAGAGGTTGCTAAGTGCAAGGACAAAGCACTGGGAGAGAATGACACTTCAGGATTTCCCCATCATATCAATATCAGGCCAGGTCTCTACCTGAGTCTCTGTTTTATAATAAAGAGGGTTTTTTTTTTTTTTAGCCTATTTCAAGAGTTAGCATGAATATAAAGGCAGTGGTAATGTTTAACATGACTTTTTAATTGATATTTCTTCCATTACATTAACTATTTTTAAAGGCATTGATCTATTCTATGAGAATACTTTTGCACTTATAGAATAGTTATGAGACTAGTAAAGAGAGTTCCCAAATGGCTGAACTTGGTTTCCCTATTGTTAATATTGCTATGATACATTTGTCACACTTAAAAAATATATATATCCATTCTTTATTATTATCTGAAGGACCTTTATAAGTCGGAGTCTCTTTTCTATAACAGTCTTGGCTTTAACACAAACCTGTGTCTCCTGAATACAGTAATTGTTTTTGTTGTTCAGTCACTGAGTCGTGTCTGACTCTGTAACCCAATGTACTGCAGTACGTCAAGCTTCCCTTCACCATCTCCTGGGGCTTGGTCAAACCCATGCCCATTGAGCCAGTGATGTCATCCAACCATCTCAGGTTTACTCATCACGTTAACCTGGTTCACCTAGCTGAGGTAGTATTTGTCAGATTTCTCTGCTCTAAAGTTGTTCTCCTTTTTTCCATGTGACTTTAGAAAGAAAGTGTTACAATGAACACTCCAGAATGGGGAATAATTTGCCATATCTTTGAGGGAAAAGAATCTGTATAAATTATTTGGTAATTTTCTGTATGAGAGATTTGATTTCTCTATTTATTATTTAAACAATTTATGTGTATCAAAATGGTCTCATAGATATTTATTTCGTACTTTGGACTGTAATTTAATACTATGTTATTTACTTCATTGCTCAAATTCTTTGGCCCAAACGGGTTGCTATATTTTGTTTCTGTGCTCCTTTGACAGATCTCCACCATTTTGTGTTTATAAGCACATCTTCATTTTCTGGCACTATAGGATAATCGAGACTCATTTTTTATATTCTATACCTCAACCCTAGAATTAGTAATTTCTCCAAGAAGCTTTGATTCCTTTTATTGAAGAATGGTATTAAAAGCCAAGATACAGGTGAAGGATATGTTGGTTGCTACCAGCACATCATTGCTTCAAAACTCTCAGTGAGCAAAACTAGTGACATATGAGTATGTACCAACATACACATGTATACATTTGTATCTATAGTTATTTCCATATGTAACCATCTCTATACATTATGAAAAGAATACCAAAATGGAGCTACCTTGCTAACAGCTCTCTAAAATGAAATCAGGAAATCTGAGGAAGTGTGATTTACACATGTCTTAGCCTGACTGGAATCTGACCTTTTGACCACTTCTTGGCTTAGTATAGGCATTAAGCACATCTGCCAAATATTCCAGAAACTCAAAATAATCACCAGGCTCTTTCCCTAAAATAACTCATGACAGCTTATCCCTGAAGGGCAAATAGTCCCTTTTCTGTGCCAGAAACAATTATAATTCTGGCAGAAGACTTGAACAATGTTCGCCTTTATAAGTCCTTCACTGTCTTCCTGATAACTCTCTTTCAGTTTTACTGAATTACAATTCTTAAGACCCCAAATGGGTTTCCTTCCTGTCTCAGATGGCAAAGAATCTGCCTGCAATGCAGGACACCTGGGTTTGATCCCTTGGTCAGGAAGATCCCCTAGAGAAGGGAATGGTTACCCACTCGAGGTTTTTAGCCTGGGAAACTCCATAGACAGAGAGGCCTGGAGGGGTACAATCTGTGGGGTCACAAACAGCCAGAAACAACTGAGCAACTATCACTACTAATATTACTACTAAAAACCCAAAATAAAGCTTTCTTCTTTGCAACTTTGATACTGATTGTGTGTGTGTGTGTGTGTAAAGCTATCCAGATATTCATACCGATGTTTCCAACTCTGATCCATTACCATATAGTTCTTTCTAGGCTTCACCCTCTGCTTCCATGTAATTCTCTGCTCCAAAATTGAGAAACTTACTTCTCATTAATCACTATCTAATCCCAGGATTGATGCAGAGTGACTTTAGAGCTGTGTAACTATGTCCCCTGTCTTGGGCAGGGTGGAGAGAGTTTATCAAGAGTGCAGTTCCTTTCATTTTTAATCTTATAGTTTCCAATTATTTTCAAAATTACTGAAGTCAGTATCATTTTCTCTAACTCCTTTCAGTGAAATGATGTCAAAAATTTGTGAATCAGTTAGATCTCTTTATCACAATCTACATTCTATCTTTGGGTTTCTCAGTCTCCTACCTTTTTTCCCCTAATTCAGTTCAGTCAGTTCAGTAGCTCAGTCATGTCTGGCTCTTTGAAACCCCATGGACTGCATCACGCCAGGCCTCCCTGTCTGTCACCAACTCCTGGAGTTTACTCAAACTCATGTCCATTGAGTCGGTGATGCCATCCAACCATTTCATCCTCTGTCATCCCTTCTCCTCCTGCCTTTAATCTTTCCCAGCATCAGGGTCTTTTCCAATGAGTCACTTCTTCGTATCAGGTGGCCAAAGTATTGAAGTTTCAGCTTCAACATCAATCCTTTCAATGAATATTCAAGACCGATTTCTTTTAGGATGGGCTGGTTGGATCTCCTTGCAGTCCAAGGGACTCTGAAGAGTCTTCTCCAACACCAATTTTCCCTAATTAGTATACATTAAAATTCACTCTTTAGACTGTAAAGTTCAATGTGTTTTGGAAAAACTCATAGTGTCATGTATCCACCGTGGTAACATACAGAATAGTTTTACAACCCTAAAAATCTTCCGTGCTTCTCCAGTTCAACCTTCCCCAAATTCCCAGTCCCTGGCAACTACAGACCTGTTTCCCATATCTGCAAGTTTTCCATTTTCAGTAGACAATGTAAATAAAATCATACAATATATAATCTTTAACTTAGAACTACACATATAAGATTCACATGTGTTGTTCTGTGTATTGAAAGCTGATTTCATTTTAAAACTGAATAATATTCTAGTGTGTGGAGGTTCTACAATGTTTTCCCTTTCAACTATTTAAGGACATTGACATTGCTTCCATATTTTGGCAAGCCCTGATAGAGCTGATATAGATATTGGCATGCAGGCTTTCCTGAGAACAATATTTTATTAAGATGAATAAATACCTAGGAGATGATTTTATGATAAGACTGCTTATCATTGTAAGATACTACCAAAATGTCTTTCAATATATTTGTACTATTTTTCACTTCCATGACTAATTAATGAAAATTTTGGTTTCTCTTTATCCTAGTTAACAACTGAATATTGTCAAAGTTTTAAATTTTAACAATTTATTAGGCTTGTTGTTATATTCATATTTTTTAACATGGAATTGGCTGGTTGGTATAATTTTAAATTTAACTATCACTGACTTACAATATTATATTAATGTCAAGTATATAACATAGTGATTTAATATTTTAAATGTAAAGGTATTATGAACTATCAGCTATATCCCTATGCTATGCACTGTATCAGTATATCTTACTTATCATAGTATTTTGGATCTCTTTAATTTTTTGGCCATACCATGAGGCTTATAGGATCTTATCTCCACAATCATGGGTCAAACCCAGGTCCTTTACAGTGAAAAAGCAGAGTCCTAACCACTGGACCATCAGGGAATTCCCTGGACCTCTTAATCCCATACCTTTGTCTTGCTCTATCTGCCTTTCCTCTCCCTACTAACTAGCACTAATTTGTTGTCTATGTCTGTGAGTCTATTTTTGCTCTGTTTTATTCATTATTTTGTTCTGCTTTTTATATTCCACATATAAGTGATGATATAGGTATTTATCTTTCAGTGACTTATCTCACTACACATAATGCTCTCTAGGTCCATTTATGTTGTTGAAAATGGCAACATTTCATTCTTTTTATGGCTGAGTAATATCCCATTGTGTGTGTGTGTGTATGTGTGTGTTTGAGTATATACATACCACCACCTCTGTTTCCATTCATTTGTTGATAGACACTTAGTTGGTGTCCATATCTTGGCTATTGTAACTCAATGTTGCTATGAACATTGGAGGGCATGAATCTTTTTGAATGTTTTTTTCCTCTTCTTTGAATGTATATTCAGGGGTAGAATTAATGGATCAAACGGTAGTTCTATATAGTTTTTTAAAGAAGTATCATACTGTTTTCCATAGTGATGGCACCAATTTACATTCCCACCAGCGGTGTATGAAAGTTCCCTTTTCTCCACATCCTCATCAACATTGTTTATGTGTCTTCTTTTTGACGATAGTGGTTCAGAAAGGTATGAAGTGATATCTCACAGTTTTGATCTGCATTTTTCTGGTGATTAGCAAGGTTGTGCACTTAACACCATGGTCCTATCAGCAATACAACCTATCCCTTCATTTGGGTTTTCTTCATTATCTGCAATCTCCTGGACGAAACAGACTAGACAGCCATATGTTAACTGTGAAAACAGATGAAATATGAATTGTATGAGCCACGGTCTGTTTGTTTTATACAATTAGGCATCAGCTGTTCTCCCAGAGAACAACCCACAACCAAATAAAGAATGTGATGTTTTGTGTACAGTTCATCTAAGAAACACTATCTCCCTGATGACACATCACAAACAGGTGGCACTCATTTTCCTTTTCCCTTCAGAAGTTAACAAAAACATGATAACGTTTCATCTGAGATGCAGTTGAGAGTAAATGTCCACTTTATTATCTCTTTAAACATTAGTAGATGAGCAAGGAGAGGAGGATTTAACTGTCTGCTCTTTTCTACTTATAGCCACGGACAGAAGTAGAAACTTAGCCAATGAATGGACAGTGGCACAAAGGTGCACTACAGTTATACTGGAATGTGTGCATCTTATTATTCAAGTTCCATCTTGAACAGATGTCTCAGCATCTTCAATCAGGATTCAGAGCATTAGAAAGCAGTGCAGTCGCCTAGCTAAAGAAAGATCAGTGAGGAACCCAAAGATGTGTGAGTCAACCCAAGCGTTATCCTTAATTACCAAATGTGCTGGCTAAAATCATATTTTTATTATTGATATTAGTCCTGAAAGTTACCAACAATTTACATAACCTAGGCAACAATCAAATTGTGTAACAATCTTTAGCCTAATATAGGGCAACATTTGACTTTGCCAGAGTCTAGCAAACATAGAGATGGGACAGAGGAACTGGTAGAAATAGTAATGAGGAAAGAGGGGAAAATCCAGCCATCACTTTTTTTATTACCTTAACCCAATAACTACTTTCTTTTCATTATATAAAGGAAAAGAAAACCCTGGCATCTGGTGTGCCTTCCCACTCTGAGGAATTGTGCTCAGTTCTAAGCCTTCAGCATATTAGATTGGTTGATTTAATTTGATTAATATTTTAAGATGAACCATCTTAAAATATTTAGAGTTTGCAGTAGAGGAAGTTCCTTTAAGATTTTTTTAATTGTGAACATTCAGTTCAGTTCAGTTCAGTCGCTCAGTCGTGTCCAACTCCTTGCAACCCCATGAATCGCAGCACACCAGGCCTCCCTGTCCATCACCATCTCCCGGAGTTCACTCA
>SJYV01043117.1:302232-322721 GCA_006410875.1 Neotragus pygmaeus | reverse complement strand
CCTGGGATTTCTTTGGAAGGAATGATGCTAAAGCTGAAACTCCAGTACATTGGCCACCTCACATGAAGAGTTGACTCATTGGAAAAGACTCTGATGCTGGGAGGGATTGGGGGCAGGAGGAGAAGGGGACAACAGAGGATGAGATGGCTGGATGGCATCACTGACTCGATGGACATGAGTCTGAGTGAACTCCGGGAGTTGGTCATGGACAGGGAGGCCTGGCGTGCTGTGACTCACGGGGTCACAAAGAGTCGGACACGACTGAGTGACTGAACTGAACTGAACTAAAGTGATGAACAAAAAAACAAACAAATGGGACCTAATTAAACTTTAAAACTTTTGCATAGCAAAGGAAGCCATAAACAAAATAAAAAGACAACACACAGAATGAAAGAAAATACTTTTAAGTGAAGCAACTGACAAGGAATTAATCTGCAAAATATACCGCACAGCTCACTAAAAACAACCCAATCAAAAAAATGAGCAGAAACTCTAAATAGGCATTTCTCGAAAGACAAATGACCAGAAAGCAAATAAAAAGATGTTCAACATGGAGTGGGTTGTTGTTTCTTCTCCATCAGTAATTATTAGAGAAATACAAATCAAATTTACAGTGAGGTATAACCTCATATTAGAACTTCACCATTTAATTTTGAAGTAATTGATGGGAATAGAAGTGTTAAACTTATGGGAAAGGCAAACTTATAAATATATATATTTAACCTTTGAAAAGCAAATTGGAGATGCTGTGGGTCAGAAAAGAAGCACCTTTGCTTTCTATTTTAGTCTTCAGTTCAGTTCAGTTCCGTCGCTCAGTTGTGTCCAACTCTGCAACCCCATGAATCGCAACATGCCAGGCCTCCATGTCCACTACCAACTCCTGGAGTTTACTTAAACTCATGTCCGTAGACTCAGTGATGCCATCCAGCCATCTCATCCTCTGTCATCCCCTTCTCCTCCTGCCCCCAATCCCTCCCAGCATCAGGGTCTTTTCCAATGAGTCAAGTCTTCACAAGAAGTGGCCAAAGTATTGGAGTTTCAGCTTCAGCATCAGTCCTTCCAATGAACACCCAGGCCTGATCTCCTTTGGGATGGTCTGGTTGGATCTCCTTGCAGCCCAAGGGACTCTCAAGAGTCTTCTCCAACACCACAGTTCAAAAGCATCAATTCTTAAAAGTAAGCAAAAGGTCCTTAATATTGTGTTCAGCTTGAATAAACTTTAGACAGCTTCTTTCCTGACTATAAGCTCCTGAATTCCTTTTTCTTAGAGTATTTTCTTTAGAAAACTTATAACTGTAAATCCTTTCTTTTTCCATACAAGGTGTAAATATTCTCACACACATTTACAACCCAAATATGCCTTAGTCAAGGTCCTACAAACCATCCCTTTGAAATGTAATCATCGAGGAAAATAGAATGCCTATCTTGGAATATCCATAGAGGAGTAGGAGCCAATCTTAGATCAATACCAATTAGCCAGCAATCATATTGACCACCCCCACCTCAATTAACCTCTTCTAGTATTTATCCACTAGCTCACCACAACATTTAACAATTCTCCCACTTTTTCTTTCAGAGCAATTGAGTTCATTCTTTCTCCTTTTAATAATGAATATAGTTTTCCTTGACTATTTAACCGGTTTGGTACAGAGTGACCAAATAGAAAGTCCTAGAAGAAAGTTTAGAAATTAGCAAAAGCAGAATATATATGCATTGTTATCATGGTAAGAATTTGGCAGTTTCTAGGATTTGGGTCAATGCTTTTTGTTTTTCTGAAAAGGGCACAAAATGCTGGTGATTACAGCTAGAACAATTATATCTTTCCCAGCAGCTATGAAGGAATTCTCTATTATGACAAGGGGAGAGGACATTTCAGCCTTTATACGAATTTTCCTTTAACATTCTTCTCTGTCCACCCTTATTTATTTCCTCTTGCAAGCCTGTTGTAAAATTCTTATACTATTTCAAGCTTCTTTGGCCTTTGCCTTCTATAAGAGCCTTCTGTAATTTTTTTTTTTAAATTTAAACAATCTATTACATTTTCATTTTATTACATAGGCTTTATTTTTTAAAATGCACTTTTTAATCCATCTCCATACCTCAACTCATAACATATCCCTTTACTCTGGCCCTTTTTAAACAGAAGGTAGCATAAACATTTCTAAGGTTTGTCTTTTCTGGGGGACAAATTTTAGCACATGATTGCTGAAATACGGTCTTAAACAATTTACTGCTTAGTGTAGACTCTCTGCCTGAAGGAGTTTACATTTTGACTCCTTTCTAATACCATCCCAGCCTTAGGCGAATATTGTTTTCCCTTTCTCTGTTTTTTCAAATGGACAAAACATTCCTTCTTTTTCCCTCCTCCAGTAGAACATGTATGTTCCAAAAGGGAAACCAAAGGGGAAATTTGTAGCAACAAAAACTAAACAAGACACAGCCATTCAGTTTGTATTTTTCAAATTTGATTTTCCTCAGAATTTATAAAACATATACAAATGGATTACTCTCATTAAAGTCAAATTATCTAGACCTCTTCCTCCTTCTCAGTCTCCCTCCTGTTTCCTATTAGAGTCTGAGAATCTTTCATTAAACTTTAGATCTCTGAGAAACTCAAATTGAAAATTATTGATCTAGAAGATTGGAGTAAGTGTATACAAATCAGTAGGAATCACTTGAAAACTGGAATAGACCATTATAAAAGGTGAGTACTGGGCCATATCTTAATAGGCAGGGAAAATTAATGAGAAATTTTATTTTAAAAATTTGAGGAAGCTTAGGAGGAGTCTAGTAGGCTGCAGTCCATGGGGTCATGAAGAGTCAGACATGACTGAGTGACTTCCCTTTCACTTTTCACTTTCATGCATTGGAGAAAGAAATGGCAACCCACTCCAGTGTTGTTGCCTGGAGAATCCCAGGGACGGCAGAGCCTGGTGGGCTGCCGTCTATGGGGTTGCACAGAGTCGGACATGACTGAAGTGACTTAGCAGCAGCAGTTTATCCCTATGGGGAAGTGGAGTGGGGAGGAGGGGGATGGTGGTGGTAGTTTTAAAGTTAAAACTGACTAAGTGAAGGGAAAAGTAGACAGCTGCAAAACTTACTAATTAGTTAAATTACACTCTTAAAATGGTGAGCAATTCATCTTCAATTCTGGTATACAGTGCCTATTTCTCATACATTAAAAGTATTGCTTTGGAAGTATAGTTAAGACATCTAACAAGGACAAAGTATCCTTTATTCTACTTCTTGCCTTGTTTTCTGTGCTCAAAAAAGGAAAATGTTGACAGTTGGCTTGCCATCTGTTCTCATAGGGCCAAAGTCTAAAACTTTGAGATATTTTTCAATGGAGTCCTTGATTATAGATAACATACTATTTCAGAATATATGTCTGTTACTCATTAAAATATTAACCAACAAAGCAGTTAATCTGAAGAGAAACTTCAAGAACAAAGTTGGCACGCTTGTTTCCAAGGTATCCATGATTTTTTTTTTATATTAAAGCTACTTCAACTTATCTTTTATTTTATTTTTGATTGTGCTGGGTCTTCATTGCTACACACAGGGTTTGTTTGTTTTTGTTTTTTTTTCCTAGTCGTGGTGGGCAGGGGCTACTCTTTACTTGCAGTGTACAAGCTTCTTATTGTGATGGCTTCTTGTTGCAGTGCATGGGCTCTAGGCCCATGGGCTTCAGTGATTGTGGCACTCGGTCTCAGTATTAATAGTTTCAGCTTGCAGGTTCTGGAGTGAAGACTCAGTAGTTTGGAAGACAGGGTTACTTGCCCTGTGGTCTGTGGAATCTTCCTGGACAAAGGACAAAACCAATGTCCTCTGCATCTGCAGGAGGACTCTTAACCACTGGACCACCAGGAAAGTCCAAGTTACTTCAGCTTTGAAGCATGTGTGATTAAAGTATAGGGATGGTGGATAGTACACATTTATAACTTTCCAATTCTACATTGCTGACTGCATGGGATAAACAATAACTGGCCATTATTATTATATTATATTATTATATTGAATATCATTGTAATGGTGGAACAGTAACAACTGGCAAACTGTTATGGGGTAAGTTTTTTGGTCATTCAATGAGAAAAATGGAAACTGTAATTTCTTCCAACATCATTCTGTAGCTAGTAGCAAGTACTTTTATTTTGAGCCTTCTGGAAAACTTGTGTCATGAATCTACAGCAGTTCACTTTCTAGATCACCAGTTTTCTCATCTGTAAAGTTGTTGTTGTTGTTCAGTTGCTAAGTCATGTAAACTCTGTAATTCCATAGACTGCAGCACACCAGGCTTCTCTGTCCTTCCCTATCTCCTGGAGTTTACTCAAACTCATGTCCATTGAGTCAGTGATGCCATCCTGCCATCCCATCCTCTGTCACCCCCTTCTCTTCCTGCCCTCAATCTTTCCCAGCATCAAAGTCTTTTCCAATGAGTCAGCTTTTCACATCAGGTAGCCAAATTATTGGAGCTTCATCATCAGTCCTTCCAGTGAATATTCAGGATTGATTTCCTTTAGGATTGGCTGGTTTGATTTCTTTGCCGTCCGAGGAACTCTCAAGAGTCTTCAGCACCACAATTTGAAAACATCAATTATTTAGTTCTCAGCCTTTGTTATGGTACAACTCGTACATCCATACATGACTACTGGAAATACCATACCTTTGACTATACAGATCTTTGTCAGCAAAATGATGCCTCTGCCTTTTAATATGTGATCTATGTTTGTTGTAACTTTTCTTCCAAGATGCAAGTGTCTTTTAATTTCATGGCTGCAGTCACCACCCTCAATGATTTTGGATCCCAAGAAAATAAAATCTGCCACTGTTTCCACTTTTTTCCCATCTACTTGCCATGAAGTGAAGGGACCAGTTGCCATAATCTTAGTTTTTTGAATGTTGAGTTTTAAGCCAACTTTTTCTTGCTCCTCTTTCACCCTCATCAAGAGGTTCTTTAGTTCCTCTTTGCTTTTTGCCATTAGGGTGGTATCATCTGAATATCTGAGATTGTTGATATTTCCCCCTGCAATCTTGATTCCAGTTTGTGATTCATCCACCCCAACACTTTACATGATGTACTCTGCATAGAAATTAAATTAGCAGTTTGACAATATACAGCCTTGCCATACTCTTTTCCCAATCTTGAACCAGTCCATTGTTCCATGTACAGTTCTAACTATTGCTTCTTGACCTACATACAGTTATCTCAGGAGACAGGTAAGGTGCTCTGGTACTCCCATCTCTAAGAATTTTCCACAGTTTGTTGTGAGCTACCAGTCATAGGCTCTAGTATAGTCAATGAGGCAGAGGAGATGGTTTTCTATAAAGTGTAACTGTAAAGTGTGAATACCATAAGCATCCCACCCTCCTAGGCACATTGTCCCTTCATACTACTATCAAGAGAGCCCAGTTAATCAACCTTACTGATCTTTCCCATAGACTCTGAGAAATATGACTCTTACCTGCAGTCAATGTACATGGTGAGAGGTGGTCCACAAAGTCATGTAGTAGTGGCCCTCAGTTGACTAGTCATGTTCGGGTACAACTTATTTACATGTATCACAATGGAAAAACACTGAGAAAAGACTCCACAAATAATAGTTCTCAGCCCACTCCACCCATTTATTCTCATAATTAGCTACTACTTTTCCATTTTTAGTTATTTTTGATATTAGTATCAAGTTATTGGAATGGTAGAACTTGGAAGAAAGAAATCCATCCTTCCTCTCCCAAACCATCCTAGACCAATGCATTCATCCAATTTTTCGTGTCCTTGTACAATTTCACCAGTAACAAAACTTTTTCTCTCTTATGCAGATAAATTTTAAGACCGTGGTCTATAGTCATAATTCTTTCTATTGGGTCTCCTCTTACTCTGTTATAAGTACTGACAGTGGAAAATCTTCGTTGCAAGTCTCCAAGTAAGATTTTAAAGTGGGTCCCTTACCCTTAGTTAGTTATACAATAAGTACTTCTCTTCCTTTAAGTGTCCTCCTGTCCAGCAGGGATTGTGTTGAAGGAAACCTCAACCATGAAAACCTCTGTTCCCTCTCTGGGTAGTCTTCACTTATGTAAAGAACATTATTACTTTGCCCTTCAAGTTCCTTCTCTCCAGAATGAATAAACTCAATTTCTTTCATCTTTCCTCTAGGGCTTTCTTTTCCATGTCTTTGTCGTTTTCTCCTTGTAGGAGACATCAAGAAATACCAATTTATGAGTGAACAAAGTTAAATGTTATAAATGTACAATTAATACATCCAATTTACTCCTCCATGGTATATGGGGAAAAGTAGTTTAAAAATGAACTTTTCATTTCATAATATTCAAACTCAAAAGTATTATATTTTCCTTCTTTTTACATTTAGCATTATTTTTGTCCTAACCAAAAATATCACTTGTTTTTAACCTCTTGCAATGGATACTGTTTAAGGTAGAGCAGGATTGTTTAACTTCTATACCTCTCGACCTTCTGTGTAATCTAATGGTTTAGTTACTGAACAAAGAGAAGTCAGAGACATTTAGTCTTCATTACAGCGTGTTAGTTAAACAAAAGTATAATAATAATCAAAAACAAATCTGATAACAATGGAAGTGAAAAAAAGGAATAAAAATGTATTACTCTGTTAATGTCCTAGCACTGCCTAATGAAGACAAACTAAACTCTTCCTTGCCAGCTAAAGGTCAATGTTAACTTGAATCTCCTGTATTTACATATGTCCCTGGTACCTATGAAGAACTTGGGAGACTTGAAGGAATAGTGTGTGTGTTATTATACAGAATAAAGTCTAATAGCACTCTAAATCTTAATTCCAACCCTAAGTAATCAAGGAATGATTTGAAGATGCACTTCAAATTGTTTTCCTATTCACTGTCTACCAATACAGACCTGCTACATGTAACTCCTCTAAGGCTTTATTCCAAGCTAATATTTTAAACCTTCAAATGCCTGAAACAATAACCTTGAAAGTGTATTGAAACTAATATATGTACAGAAAGGTCATTGCTGCTGCTGCTGCTGCTGCTGCCGCTGCTGCTAAGTCGCTTCAGTCGTGTCCAACTCTGTGCGATCCCATAGACGGCAGCCCATCAGGCTCCCCCGTCCCTGGGATTCTCCAGGCAAGAACACTGGAGTGGGTTTCCACTTCCTTCTCCAATGCATGAAGGTGAAAAGGGAAAGTGAAAGTGAAGTCGTGTCCAACTCTTCACGATCCCATGGACTGCAGCCTACCAGGCTCCTCCATCCATGGGATTTTCCAGGCAAGAGTACTGGAGTGGGATGCCATTGCCTTCTCCGTTAAAAAAAGGAAGAGTAGAGTATGTCAGTAGGAAGAGGAGGATAGTGGTTGTATCTCATTAAAGGGGTATTTTAATTATTAAATATTTTAATATATTGGGGTTGTTTGATGGTGACATATCACTGCATCATTTTTCATGATTTAAAAATAATATAAAGCAATAACTTTGGAGAAATTAACATTCTCAAATAGTTCAAAAAACTTTGTAAGTTGATTAAAATTTTTACTTGAAATGCAGTACCTATTTATTCTAGATTTTTTTTTCTTTTCTGATATACATTTATGTAAGTTGAAAGCTAACCAAAATAAAGCATTTGGATGTACCTGCATTTTCCAAAATGTCCAATATTAGGAATACATTCCTGGAAGTAACTAGAAAAAAAAATCATGATGTAGCCTAGATCAATTCAATCAACAGAAATAAAAAGTAAAATTTGTGGCTACATTATTTGATTATTTGATCTATTTGCATTAGCAACTGGCTTAATCTCAAGACTAAGTCTGTCAAATTCACATATTCTGTCTCATGGTATTTAGGTCTTTTTAAGAAAAGATTATTTATTAGATACTTAAAAATATTGCCTAATAAAAATGAATTTTGTTACTCTTTTCATACCATTTAAGTGAGAGGTATGCCAATATGCCATCAAAGCAATAAACAAATTATTGCCTTTAATTCATACTGTTCCCTGATGTGGAACTCACTCAGTAAACACTCCATAGAACACTGATGACATCCAATGGTCAAACTGATAATTTGCAGAGTTTCAGCTGCTCAGTATAAGGCCTTCCCTCAGGTGGTATCTATACCTCTTAGCACCACCCACCTATGGTATCTTCTCCATAGGAAGAAGATTAAGTATAATTTCCTTATATGGAGAGAGGCATGAAGAAAACAAGGGGAAAAACAGTGGAAAATGGAGAGAGCCATCTTTAAATTATCTTGCAAAGCCAGTCTCTGAGGAGAGATCATTTTATGTAGTGAAACCTCATTTATGTGCATGCTCCTATGCTTCAACTACATTTGGTGTGAATATCGCATAAACAGTAATATTTTGGTGATAATTAGATTTTCTGAAATCAGAGGGTACCATAGCACGTTAAAAATAATTGAGGAAATTGAAGACTCAAAGACACTATTGTAAAATACATCCATTCTTGTGGTGAATGAGTTATGTTCCCTGGTTTTGTTACAGTTACATCATGTCCATTGACACTAATAACACAATTGTTAACTTCCAGAATGACTGTTACTATATCATTTTTGTCTTGGTTAATAGCCTGCTTCATTACCATTAATTTAAAAGTGGCTTGTGACAAAATGAAGAATAAATCATCTGTGAAACAGAATGAAAAATGCTCCTGTTCACCTGTTCTGTGAATATGTTGTGTGTTTTACCATCTTTGTATTTGCTTACACTGATTCCTAAGGCTGAACCCATATTCTTTCTACTTCCAGTAAGCTAAAGTCAACTCATACTGTCATAATTATATATAAACATATATTTTCCATGTCATTTTTATTGAAATATATTTGATTTATGATATTATTTTCAACATATAGCATAATCAGTCAATATTTTCATAGGTTATGATACATTTAAAATTATTGAAAACAATGTTTAATGTTCTCTGTGCTGTACAATATATCCTATTGCTTATCTATTTTATACATTGTTGTTCAGTTGCTAAGTCATGTCTGACTCTCTGCAACCCATAGACTGCATCATGTCCTTCACTATCTCCCAGGATTTGCTCAAACTCATGTCCATTGAGTCAGTGATAGTCACCATCCTTTAGATGATACCACTTCATCCTCTGTCATCCCTTTCTCCTTCTCTCTTCAATCTTTCGCAGCATCAGGGTCTTTCCCAATGAGTCTGCTCTTTGCATCAGGTGGTCAAAGTATTGGAGCTTCAGGTTCAACATCAGTCTTTCTAAAGAATATTCAGGATTGATTTCCTTTTTCTGTTTTATACATAGTAGCTTGTATCTCTTAGTCCATTATCCTTGTCTTTCCCCTCCCCACTTCTCTCTCCCAATTGGTAACCACTAGTTTGTGAATCTGTTTCTGTATTTATTTATACCTTTGTTTCCTATTTTAGATTCCATATGTATGTGAGAGATAACAGAGTAATTTTCTTTCTTTGTTGAACTTATTTTACTAGCGTTATACTTTCCAAATGATAATGTTATTGCAAATGACAGAAATTCATTATTGTGACTGAGTAATATTTCATAAATACCATAGCTTCTTTGTGCATTTATCTGTTGATGGACAGTAAGGATTCTTCCATATTTAGGCTATTATAAGTAGTGTTATAACATTGGAGTGCATGAATCTTTTCAAATTAGTATTTTTGTTTTTTTCAGTTACATACCTGTAACTGGAATAGAATGGCTGGATCATATGGTAGTTATACTTTTAGGTTTTTTTTAGAAATCTCCATATTGTTTTCCAGGGATTCCCTAGTAGCTCAGATGGCAATGAATCTGTCTGCAATGTGGGAGACCTGGGTTAGATCCCTGGGTCAGGAAGATTCCCTGAAGAAGGAAATGGCAACCCACTGCAGTATCCTTGCCTGGAGAATCCCATGGACAGAGGAGCTTTGGCGGGCTATAGTCCATGAGGTTGCAAAGAGTCAGACATGACTGAGCAACTAATGCTTTTACTTTCATACTGTTTTCTACAGTGGCTACATCAAGGTGAATGTGTTGGCCCTATAAACAGAGTGTGAGAGGTCCCTTTTCTGCACATTCTCACCAGCATTTGGTATTTGTGGTCGCTTTGATAACCGCCATTTTTACAGGTGAAAGGTAGTATCTCAGTGTGGTTTTGATTTGATTTCCCTGACAATTACTGATGTTGAGCATCTTTTCAAGTGCCTCATGGCCATCTGTATGTCTTCTTTTGAAAAAGTGTCTACTTAAGCCTTCTGCCTGTTTATTTTTTTGTTATTTTTTAAATATTGAATTATATGAGCTATTTATATTATTTGGATATTAACCCCTTAAGTCATATGATTTGCAAACATCTATTTAGTACATAGTTCTGTTGATACTTTTCTTTGTTGTGCAAAAGCATGTAGTTTTTTTAATTTTTAATTGGAAGATAATTGCTTTAGAATATTTCATTCATTCCTGCCATACAACAACATGATTCAGCCATAAGTATACTTATGTCTGTGCTCAGTTGCTCAGTCGTGGCCGACTCTTTGTGACCCCATGGACTGTAGCTTGCCAGGCTCCTCTGTCCATGGAATTTTCCAGGCAAGCATACTGGAGTGGGTGGCTATTTCCTTCTCCAACACATATGTCTCCTCCCTCTTAAACCTCCCTTCCAAACCCCACCACACCTTATCCCATCCCTCTGGGTTGTCACCGAGAACCAGGCTGAGCTCCCTGTGTTAGATGCCAGCTTCCCACTATCAGTTTTACATATGGTAACGTATGTGTTTCAATGCTACTCTTTCAATTCGCCCCACCCTCTCCTTTCCCCTCTGTGTCCACAGGTGTCTTCTCTATGTCTATGTCTCTATTCCTGCCCTGCAAATACGTTCATTGATACCATTTTCTAGATTCCATATATATGTGTTAATATTTGTTTTCTCTCTTTCTAACTTACTTCACTCTGTATAACAGACTCTTGGTCAAAAGCTTGTAAGTTTAATTAGGACCCATTTGTTTATTTTTACTTCTGTTCCTTCTGACTTGGAGAGAGAAAAATATTGCTATGATTTACATCAAAGAATGATGTGCTTATGTTCTCTTCTATGAATTTGATGGTTTGACATATTACAGTTAGGTCTAGGTCTTTAAACCATTCTGAGTTTGTTTTATATATGGAGTGTGAAAGTGTTCTAAGCTCATTCTTTCACATGTAACTGTCCAGTTGTCTCAGCACCACTAACTAAAGAAACTGTCTTTTTCTTAATTGTCTATCCTTGCATCCTTTGTCATAGATCAATCGACCTGTAAGTGCATGAGTTTATTTCTAGGCTCTCTATTCTGTTCCCTTGATGTATGTGTCTATTTTTGTGCCAGTATCACACTGTTTTTATTTCTGAAGCATTGCAGTATAGTCTGATGTCAGGAAGCTTAGTACCTTCCGTTTTGTTCTCTTTCAAGATTGCTTTGTCTATTAAATGTATTTTGTGTTTTCATAAACTTTAAGGTTATTTGCTATAGTTTTGTGAAAAATATGAATATTTTAATAGATTTGTATTAAAGTCATCAATAGATTTGGGTGGTAGGGACATTTTGATAATGCTAGTTCTTCCAATTCAAAAATAAGAATATGTCATTTCTTTGTATCACCTTTAATTTCCTTTATCAAATTTTTTATAGTTTTCAGAGTATAAGTAACATCCCTTGGTTGAGTTTTTTTTCTTTAGGTATTATATATTTAGATGTAATTTCTGTTTCTAATAGTTAATTTTTTGTTATATGCCACAGATTCCTATATTTTATTTCTTGGAACTTTACTAAATTCATTTATTAGTACTAGTATTTTTCTAGGGGAGACTTTTATGGTTTTCTATATCATGCCATCTGCAAATACTGACTTTTTACTTCTTCCCATTCCATTTGAATGTCTTTTACTTCTTTTGCTTGTCCAATTGCTATGGCTAGGACTTCCACTCCCATGTTAAATAGAGTGGTGAGTGTGGGTATCTTTGTCTTCTTCCTGAAGTTTAGAGGGAAAGCTTTAAGTTTTTCCCTATTGAGTATGTTAGTTGTGGATTTGTCATTAATGGCCTTTATTATGCTGTGATATGTTCCCTCTCTGATAAGACATTTTATCATAAATGATGTTGAATTTTATCAAGTGTTTTTCCTGCATCTGCTGAGATGGTCATGTAATTTTTATCCCCCCCCCCTTTTTTTAGTGTGGTCTATTATATTACTTTTGTGAATTTTGAACAATCCTTTGTCCTGGAATGAATCTACCTTGAATGTGTTGTATGATCCTTTTTATTAATATATATGTTGGATTCAGTTTGCTAGCATTTTGCTTAGAGTTTTTGCATCTATATTAATCAGAGAAATCAGCCTATATATATATATTAGGTTTTTTTTTGGGGGGGTGGGTAGTGTCTTCATTTGATTTTGGTTTCAGGGTAGTTATATCCTCGTAGGATGAGCTTGGGAATGTTCCATCCATCTCAAATTTTAAGACTTGTTCAAGAAAGATATGTATTAGCTCTTTTAGATAAGTTTGGTAGAATCTGTGAAGCCATCTGATCTTGAACTATTGCTGTCTAGGAATTTTTAAAATTCAAATTCAACTTTGTCTCTAATGAACAATCTTTTCAAATTGTGTTTTCCTTCTTGATTCAGTCTAAGCAGTCTGTATATTTCTAGAAATTTGTCCATTTCTTCTAGATTGACCAGTTTGTTGGAATATAACTTATAGTTTTATATTATATATATTTATAGTTATATATATATTTATATAGTTATATATATATTTATAGTTTTATATATAACTATATAGTTTTATATTGTGACTTTTTAAATATCTCTATGATTTAAATATTTCCTTGTTCATTTCTTAACTTATTTGAATCTTCTCTCTCTTATTCTAGATGAGTCTGGGTAAAGATTAATTTATTTTGTTTATATTTTTGAAACTCCAGTTCTTTGTTTCTTTAATCTTTTCTTTTTTTAATCTCTATTTCCTCTCTGGAATTTATTTCTTTCCTTCTACTGACGTCAGGCTTGCTTTGTTCTTTTTCTAATTTCTTTAGAAAGTAGGTTGGGCTGTTTATTTGAGGTTTTTATTTTTTCTTGAGGTAGGCCTATATTGCCATGATATTCCTTCTTAGAGCTGTTTCTACTGCATCTGATAGACTTTGAGAAGTTTTGTTTCCATTTTAATTTTTCACAAGGGATTTTCTGATCTCTGGGATGATTTAATCATTGACCCATTGCTTTTTTAGTAGCATGTTTAGACTCCACATATTTGTTATTTTCCCATTTTTTTTTCTATATTTGATTTCTAATTTCATACTTTTGTGGTCAGAAAAAAAAATGCTTGACATAATGTTTATCTCCTATAATTTATTGAGACTTGTGACTTAGTGTGTGATCTATCCTGGAGAATATTCCCTATACAATTGAAAAGAATATGTGTTCTTCTGGTTTTGTATATCATGTGTTGTCAATATCAATTGTAGAGCACGTTCAATTGCTCTATGTCATTTAAGACCACTGATGATTTACTGATTTCCTGTGTGGATGATCAGTCCATTCTTGTCAGTGGGATTTTAAAGTTTTAGTTGTTGTTCAGTCACTCAGTTGTGTCCGACTCTTTGTGGCCCCATAGATGTCAGCATGCCAGGTTTCCCTGTCCTTCACCATCTCCCAGAGTTTGCTAAAATTCATGTCCATTGAGTTGGTGATGCCATCCAACCATTTCATTGTCTGTTGCCTGTTTTGCTTCTGCCTTCAGTCTTTCCTAGCATTAGGGTCTTTTCCAGTGAGTCAACTCTTCACATCAAATGCCCGAAGTATTCTCCTCTATTGGGTGCACATATATTGATAAGTATGATATCCTCTGTTTTTATTGATCCCTTTATAATTATATATCACCCTTTGTTGTCATTTGTCATACTTTTGATTATAGCATTTAGTTCGCAGATAATTATCAAAGGTATGTATGCATTGCTATTCTACCTTATGTTTTTTTGTTGTTTTGATAGGTTTTCCTCTATTCATTTCTTCTTTTTGTTTCTTCTATTGTGGTTTGATGATTTTCTTTAGTGGTACGTGTGTCTTTTTTTTTTTTTTTCTAATTTTTATGTATCTGTTATAGGTTTTTGATTTGCATCTGCCATGGGATTTATATATGTTGACCTACAATTATATATATTTGTTTTAAACAGATCATCCTTAGATATCTGACATATTCTAAAAGATCTACATTTTTTACTCTCCACTCCACATTTTAGGTATTGTGTGTCATAATTTAGATCTTCATGCTTATTCCTCTCTGTTTATTGTTGTAATAGTCAATTTTACTTTTTTTGTTTGTTTGTTGATCTTTGTACTATGTTATTTTAACTGATTGATCCTCAGCCTTTACTATATATTTACCCTTACTAGTGGGATTTTTCCCTTCCTGTACATTATTTTGTCTTATTGTGGCCTTTTTTTTTTAACTTAAAGACACTTAGGATAGGCTTACTATTGATGGGCTCTTATTGTTTTTCTTGTCTGAGAAGATATATTTTTTCTTCTTGAATTCTAGATGAAATTCCTGCTGGATTGAGCATCATAGGTTACAGTTTGTTTTTGTTTTTCTTTCTTTCTGCACTTTGCATATATAATAACATTCTCTTCTGTCCTTCAAATTTTCTTCAGAAAAATCAACTGATGACCTTATGAGCATTTGTTTGTATGATTCTTTGTTCTTCTCTTCATACCTTCAGCATTATCTATTTAATTTTTGCCATTATAATTGTGATATGTCTTGGTGTGGATCTGTTTGGTTTCATCTTATTGTGGGACTCTCTTTGCTTTTTGTACCTGTATATCTATACTCATTCTTCAGGTTTGGGACATTTTCATCCATAATTTCATTAAGTACATTTTCAACTTCCTTCTCTCCCCTCATTTTGGGACCGCTATAAAACATATTTTCTTATGCTGAATATTGTACTACAGGCCACTGAATCATTCTCATTTTTAATATGTTTTTCTCTTGGCTGTTCTGACTGAGTGATATTCATTATTCTATCTTCCAGGTCACCGATACATTCCACTGTATCACCTAGTCTGCTTTTAATTTCTTTTAGTGTTTTTCATTTCAGTTATGATGTTATTCACTTCTGAATAGCTTTTTTAAATATATTCTAGTTCCTGGTTAACATACCCCCGTATTCATCTGTTCTTTAATCAACTAGCATTGTTATTACTGATGCTTTGAATTTTTTTTATCTGATAAGTCATTTATTTCTGTTTCATTAGTTATTTTTCCAGGATTTTCTCATGGTGTTTCATTTGAGACACAAACCACATAAGGAACTTTGTCCTCCCTGTGTTGGGCCTTAGCTCTGGGGGGCCCAATATGTGGGTTGAACCCTCACTCCCCAGGGAGATTCTCCCCTCAAGTAACCTCCCTTTTCCTTTGTGACCCCTCACAGGACACATGTCCTCACCTAATTGTTTCTCTTCCCTTCACACCGATTCTACATGGATCTGATAGGGACCGAATAAAGGGATAAAGTAGATGATTAAATACTTAATCTCACTAGGGACTGTAATTTTAAATTATGAGAGACTCCTGTATGTTAATACTTATTCAAGAGAGCAGGTTAGCTTAGCAACAAAATCATGCAAGAGAAGCATAAGACATACCCCGAAACAATAAAGCAATGGTGGCATGAAACCTACCTTCTATCTAGTCAGCTCAATAAGTTAATGATCCCTAGGCCATGTTCTCTGCACACATAAAAAAGTAATAATTTGTGGGCCTAGCTTGACAGTGTAGGGACAAGAAAACTTTCCTGCCTAACCTGGAAGAGGAACTATGATGGAGGCATGACATCTACTAAAAAATAAAAAAGAAAATCTTCTCCCCCTCCCCACTTTTCATTTGGTTATAAATCAAATTATAACCCCACTAAATTTTTGGATGCAGTGTCCTCTTGCCAGCCTACTTGTAAGCCTTACAAGCATCCTATTCTAATAAATCACTTCTTATCTATCATTTTGTTTCTCACTGAATTTTTTCCATGCTGAGACATAAAGGACTGTGGTACCAGAGCTCCTTGGAGCTCCCAAAATGCTACCAAATGCTTTCATATCCTCCTTAGAGTCTTGATTATATGAGGCTTTTTTTTTTNTCTGTCACTGTTTCCCTATCTATTTGCCATGAAGTGATGGGATCAGATGCCATGATCTTAGTTTTTTTAATGTTGAGTTTTAAGCCAGCTTTTTCACTCTTCTCTTTCACTTTCATCAAGAGGTTTAGTTCCTCTTCTCTTTCTGCCATGAGGATGGTGTCATCTGCATATCTGAGGTTACTGATATTTCTCCCGGCAACTTGATTCCAGTTTGTGCCTCATCCAGCCCCGTTTTTCATATAATGTACTCTACATATATGTTAAATAAGCAAGGTGACAATATACAGCCTTATCATACTCCTTTTCTAATTTGGAACCAGTCCATTGTTCCATGTCCAGTTTTAACTGTTGCTTCTTGACCTGCATACAGATTTCTCAGGAGGCAGGTAAGGTGGTCTGGTATTCCCATCTTGAAGAATTTTCCAGTTTGTTGTGATCTACACAGTCAAAGGTTTTGGCGTAATTAATAAAGTAGAAGTACATGTTTTTTTGTTTTTTTTTTCTGGAATTCTCTTGCTTTTTCTATGATCCAACCGATGTTGGAATTTTATCTCACAAATTGTGGCAAATTGTGCTCCACACAGCCAAAAGCTTTTATGTAGTCAATAGAGCAGCTTAGACTTAAAAACCTTGAAATGATACTTATCATATGTGCCTCATTCACAATGTACAGTGATTCATCACTCAATCCAGTCAACTCACCTTCTTTCTCACCTGTCCAAACAATATAAATATCAATGCGCCTCTAGCAATAATCTTTCAACTTGTCTTTCCACTTCTGTTGTCTAAATTGAGTCTATTTGCAGTACAGGACTCAGATTCTTTTAATATAAGCCAGATTAGATCATTTTTGGCTCAGAATCCTTCACTGGATTTTTTCCTTCATCCAAAGACCTACAACAACCTGTAGTGTAACCTCCTTGGCTTCATCTCCTTCTACTTTTCTCACTCATGCACTCCTCAAATTTACTGGTTCCATTTCAAATAAAGTCCCTACTTCAGAGTGTTCATATTGCTTTTCCATTTTCCTAGAACACTCTTCTCTCAGAGAGTCCTAGCTATCTCCATTTCTTTCTAGTCTTCCCTCCCAAATATCACCATTTACAATATTTGGTATTCTCTGTCTCTCCCTGATCTCCACATGAAAACAAGACTTTTTGTTTATATTATCTTATTTATTGTAAATATATAATTATGTTTATTATCCAAACACTTACAATAGCACACAACAAACAGAAGGCACTCAAAAAATGTTACTTGAATGAAAGAATAAATGAATAAATGATTGAAGCAACATATTTGCTCAGTTTGTCCTTATATTCCTAATACTAAGTAAAAGGAGAATCATGACTGAACTCTTTTCTAAATATATTCAGACAATTACATGAAAACACCTACCTCTTTGCATTTTAAAGTTAAGCATTTCTTTCCAAAACCCTAGGGCAAGACAATCTATAGATGATATTTTAAATATATTTAAATGTAACTTATGCAGTAATATACATTGATACTATAAATCTGCATTCAGTTCAGTTCAGTTGCTCAGTTGTGTCCGACTCTCTGCAACCCCATGAATCACAGCACGCCAGGCCTCCCTGTCTATCACCAACTCCCAGAGTTCATTCAGATTCGTGTCCATCGAGTCCGTGGTGCCATCCAGCCATCTCATCCTCTGTCGTCCCTTTTACCTCCTGCCCCCAGTCCCTCCCAGCATCAGAGTCTTTTCCAAGGAGTCAACTCTTCTCATGAGGTGGCCAAAGTACTGGAGTTTCAGCTTTAGCATCATTCCTTCCAAAGAAAACCCAGGGTTGATCTCCTTTAGAATGGACTGTTTGGATCTCCCTGCAGTCCAAGGGACTCTCAAGAGTCTTCTCCAACACCACAATTCAAAAGCATCAATTCTTCGGTGCTCAGCTTTCTTTATAGTCCAACTCTCACATCCATACATGACCACTGGAAAAACCATAGCCTTGACTAGACGGACCTTTGTTGGCAAAGTAATGTCTCTGCTTTTGTATATGCTATCTAGGTTGGTCAAAACTTTTCTTCCAAGGAGTGAAGTAAGTGTCTTTTAATTTCATGGCTGCAGTCACCATCTGCAGTGATTTTGGAGCCTAAAATAAAATAAAATAAAATAAAATCTGACACTGTTTCCACTGTTTCCCCATCTATTTCCCATGAAGTGATGGGACCAAATGCCATGATCTTCGTTTTCTGAATGTTGAGCTTTAAGCCAACTTTTTCACTCTCCTCTTTCACTTTCATCAAGATAAGTTTTATAGTTCCTCTTCACTTTCTGCCATAAGGGTGGTGTCATCTGCATATATGAGGTTATTGATATTTCTTCCTGCAATCTTGATTCCAGCTTGTGTTTCTTCCTGTCCAGCATGTCTCATGATGTACTTTGCATATAAGTTAAATAAGCAGAGTGACAATATATATTAAATATTGTCCATGATTTTTGTTATAGAAAAAGTGGTGATTGTAAAAGATTATATGTAGCCATTTTTCTTTGAGAAGTGGAGTAGAAAGGAGGAAAGAAATAAACCATTTGAAGAATATAGACCAACATATTATCAGAAGTTACCTATGAGTAAAGTCACTTTCTCTTTTTCCCATTTTTTAATAAATTTTACAGCTGAGCAATGTTAATCAGGAAAATTATAGAAAAAAGAAAGCTTTATACTGATAGAGATCATGACTTGTGCTTGAGCTACCATTTTCCTTGTTTAAACTAAGTTGCTAATTGATAGGACCCTATTCTTAAACTGAAGAGAGACTCAATATTTTCTCCCTTCAGAATTCATGTTGGAACCTCACCTTCACCCAGTTATACATTTTCTTCTACTTTCTGCTTTTGTTGAAAGTTGATGCATTCTTCTTTAGGCATCTGAGATTTAAGACTTTCAGTCCTACTCTCATGTATTTCATTGTTATCAGTTGTGTTTCTTGTCCATTCCATAGTTTGTCTCTGCAAGCAAGCAAACAAGCAAACATGCAAAAAAAAAAACCTCCCACACACAAAAAAGGAAAAATACATTAATAAAGTCACAAATAGCTTTCTGAAAAACACTTTTTTAAAAAACCTCAATACTTGTCAAAGCAGAATCTGATTCATTTCTAAATAACTTTTGAGAACACAGCTTGCTTGTACAGTAATAAAGAAAACAACTGTCATCACTTCTGTTCAAACAAATAGATTATTTACAATTCACTTTTCATTTTAAAAAAGTATGAAAGTAAATTTAATTGTCATTAGCATGGATATAAAATTAACTATTAAGCATTTTCTAGGTGGCATGATTTTCCTTTTTAAGCATTTTCTTTGTAATATTTACTTTCCTTCTCCATACTTTGCTCTTTGAATTTTGCCCCACAACTTTAACATCATTATTTTTATGTCAATAAGAAATTATTTTTTCAGAGGTTTTATTTGCTTGACTACACTTTTGACTTTCTTGAAGATGGAAGCACTATGGTATTCATCACTTAAAACTGTATGGCCTATCAAAGAACCAGCTTTTTGCTTTATTGATTTTTGCTATGGCCTCTTTTGTTTCTTTTGCATTTATTTCTGCCCTAATTTTTAAGATTTCTTTCCTTCTACTAACTCTGGGGTTCTCCATTTCTTCCTTTTCTAGTTGCTTTAGGTGTAGAGTTAGGTTATTTATTTGATTTTTTTCTTATTTCTTGAAGTATCCCTGTAATGCTATGAAATTTCCTCTTAGCACTGCTTTTATAGTGTCCCACAGGTTTTGGGTAGATGTGTTTTCATTTTCATTCGTTTCTATGCATATTTTGATTTCTTTTTTGACTTCTTCTGTGATTTGTTGGTTATTCAGAAGCGTGTTGTTCAGCCTCCAAATGTTGGAATTTTTAATAGTTTTTCTCCTGTAACTGAGATCTAATCTTAGTGCATTATGGTCAGAAAAGATGCTTGGAATGATTTCGATTTTGAGGATGTGGAGAAAAGGGACCCTCTTACACTGTTGGTGGGAATGCAAACTAGTACAGCCACTATGGAAAACAGTGTGGAGATTCCTTTAAAAATTGCACATAGAACTGCATTATGACCCAGCAATCCCACTGCTGGGCATACACACCGGGGAAACCAGAATTGAAAGAGACACATGTACCCCAGTGTTCATTGCAGCACTGTTTATAATAGCCAAGACATGGAAACAACCTAGATGTCCATCAACAGATGAATGGATAAGAAAGTAGTGTACACAATGGAGTATTTCTCAGCCATTAAAAAGAATACATTTGAATCAGTTCTAATGAGATGGATGAAACTGGAGCCTATTATACAGAGTGAAGTAAGCCAGAAAGAAAAACACCAATA
>SJYV01043117.1:248816-302153 GCA_006410875.1 Neotragus pygmaeus | reverse complement strand
CAAAGATCCTTGAGAGAAGGAAATAACAACCCACACCAGTATTCTTGCCTGGAAAATCTCATGGGCAGAGAATCCTGCCAAGCTGTAGTCCATGGGGTCACAAAAGAGTCAGACTCAACTTTGCAAGTAAACAACCACGACAAATCATTCTCTTCTATTCCTGTCTGTGAATATTCCAGGCTTTCACAGAAGTCTCCATCCACACCTAAGATCACCAGTAGTCCTTTGGTCTCTCTTAGCCCCTGCAGTTCAGCTCTTTACCCCTGATCTGAGTATTTGCACCCAGAAAGCTTCACTGTTTTGTTAGTTCTTCTACTGTATCTTCAACATTCTCCTTTCTACTTTTTCCTCTTAGACTCTAAATTTACTAAAGCCTCTGCTAGCCAGTTCCCAGCCAGCTGTGCTGTGTTGTCCTAAGTCACTTCAGTCATGTCCAACTCTTTGTGACCCTATGGACTGTAGCCCTCTAGGCTCCTCTGTCCATGGGATTCTCCAGGAAACAATCCTGGAGTGTGTTGCCATGCCTTTCTGCAGGGGATCTTTCTCCCCCAGGGATCCAACTGGTGTCTCTTACATCTCCTGCTATTGGCAGGTATTTTCTTTACCACTAGTGCCAAGGCCAGATCTCTCCCCCCATCCCCCAGTCAGCTACTGTTCCATCTATAGCTCCTACTTCCACCTGCAATTAACAAAACTGTGTTGCCACCCTTCTCAGCCTCTCCTTACATTGAATGCTCCAGTGCCCTGCTCGCAGGCTTCTACTCTCTCCATGGTACTGAAACTGCTTTGGTTTCATTGGTGGTCTGCCACTTTTGACACCAGTTACTGAGCTTCTTTGCTACTTTGGGAGATGCTGCTTATTTTTTTAATTCTTAATGCTTTCTAAGCTCTTGGTTTATATCACACCACAGTGCACACTGTGCTGTCTGTTTTAGGGACTGGCCTCTGATATTTTATGTTCTCTATTAGAGGAGTCCCCTTTCTTAAAGTTCCGAGTTCTTGTTCCCAGTGTTACTGTTTACTTCCCTGTTATTCTGACTTTATATTTTACCCCAAGCTATCTCACTTATTCCCATGATTTAAACTGCCACAGACCTATTGAGAACTCCCAACTTTATTTTTCCATCCCAGGCCTCTCTACCAAAATTTTATATTCAGAGCAATATCCTTGGATATATTCTCTTAATTATCTCACATAAGCATCAAAATTCATCAGATAAAATGATAATTTCTCATTTTTCCCTCTCAGCTGACATCTCTAATAACAGCTTTATCTTTTGTTTCTTACTCACTTTAAATATAATAGTAATATAATAATAAAATATTTCCTAATTTTGCCTCTTATACATTTTTTATCTGTCTGCTTCTCCCCATCTCTGCTAATAAGTTTCACAAGAGGTACCATCACCTTTCACTTGGGTAATTGTGTACATTTATAATTATTCTTTTTCTTTCTGGTTTTGCCCTCATCAAATCTATCCTCCACTGAGTTGCTAGAGACAATTGAAACCTAAATATGCATAAATATTTTTCCCAAGCCAGGCTTCAGCAATATGTGAACCATGAACTTCCTGATGTTCAAGCTGGTTTTAGAAAAGGCANAGTGAAGTCACTCAATCGTGTCCGACTCTGCGAACCCACGGCCTGTAGCCTACCAGGCTTCTCGGTCCATGGGATTTTCCAGGCAAGAATACTGGAGTGGGTTACCATTTCCTTCTCCAGGAGATCTTCCTGACCCAGGGGTTGAACCCGGGTCTCCCTCATTGTAGGCAGATGCTTTCCCATCTGAGCCAGACACACACACACACACACACACAAAAGTGCCATTTAAACCAAAAGTTTAATTCTACTATATATTGTCTACATCACTTGTGTTCAGCTGGTAGTTTGTAATAGAAACCCTCCCAAACTGTTGTCTATGTAACTGAAGGAGAGTAGGAATGAAGGTCATACCCTGACTACTGGTTAGATTACTCTGCAATTTTGTCCCACTCATGACATATACCACCAAAGACAAACACCAAATGCATAAACAATACTTTTCATTTTTATTGCTTTAACATATGTAGTTCCAGTTAAGTAAATTATTAATAAACTATACTGACATCAGTTAAATAATGTTTCAAATAATACTGCATAATTTCAAAATAAACCCAGTGTTACACGTGTGAAATAATTGAAATGCAATGAAAAAAATTAGTTTGATTCAGTTAAGCACAAAAGACATGCAGAATCTCAAACAAGGCATATTTGGGCTTCCATGTCAATGTCATGAGGGTATTAAAGAGCTTTATCTGTTCCTGGATAAATAATTCATTTTTATTGACTGATGAAACTGACCTCAAAGATAAATAATGACCTGACAGCTCCACAAACACTTTTGCCAAAGTTTACCCATGGCCAAACCATAAAACTTCTCCAAATTGGCTGTTACTATAGTGGATGGTTCACTCAGCGCCATTCTGCCTTCTGCATAGCAGAGTGAGGTATGGAAGCAAAGTAGTTTGAAACCCCTCAAATGCCATTAAAATTTAGTTCTCAAGATATTGCTATGATAAAGATGACTATTATCAACTCCTTGCTTTCATTTCATTTCAGAGTGCCTTAATTTAAATCTGCCTTCATCCTGACTTACCATGTGCACATTACCTTCAGAAATGTCACTATGTTTAAACTATCACATTTGTTGTCTATAAAAGTACATACAGTAAAGTAAGTGACTGTTTTTGTCATTGTTGTGTTTGTCTTATTCTTGCCAGGTTGCTATGGAACTAAAAATAAAATAAAAATGGAAAGCAGAGGCATCTGGAAATCTTTCACTGGAAGTTTTAATTTCTACTTAATCACCCAACAACTTGCCCAAGAAAATCTTGCTTTAGAGTCCCAACTATTAAGTACTAAATTGGGCATAACATATGTCTACTTCTTTTTTCAGGGATGTGTTATTCATGGACATCAAAGAAAAATCTTTATGCTGTCATTCAGATCCAGTGAAATTTTCTTTGGAGGAATTGTAATGCACAAGGTCAGCTTTCAAAATCAGAAACATAGCTTAACCCTCCAAGGCAATTGCTGAAATTCTCATATTTATATCTCATTCTATACTAGCAGACAAGAATAGAGGGCTATAATGGTATAAGATTTAGCAAGCAATGGAATACAATCTCTACAATATTTTCAAAATTAATTTTATGTTTAAAGCCTCAAGAAGACAAGTTCTCATTAACTGAGAGCATGAACTAAACGCCTAGACTTTCCCCTTTTGCTTCATGAGTAAACATTCCAATCCAAATTTGATGTTAGAAACCCAGACCAAAGAAACTTGTCATTCTCAGCTAGACTATCAGTGAATATCACAGAGAGCTTCAGATAATTCATGAAGATTGGAAACTGCTGTGACATGTTGAGGACTGGCCTGCTGCTGCTGCTGCTACTAAGTCGCTTCAGTNCAGACCAAAGAAACTTGTCATTCTCAGCTAGACTATCAGTGAATATCACAGAGAGCTTCAGATAATTCATGAAGATTGGAAACTGCTGTGACATGTTGAGGACTGGCCTGCTGCTGCTGCTGCTACTAAGTCGCTTCAGTCAACTCTGTGTGACCCCATAGACGGCAGCCCACCAGCCTCCCCTGTCCCTGGGATTCTCCAGGCAAGAACACTGGAGTGGGTTGCCATTTCCTCCTCCAATGCATGAAAGTGAAAAGTGAAAGTGAAGTTGCTCAGTCGTGTCCGACCCTCAGCAATCCCATGGACTGGAGCCTTCCAGGCTCCTCCGTCCATGGGATTTTCCATGCAAGAGTACTGGAGTAGAGTGGGCCACTCCCCTGGAGGACTGGCCTAGGACTGCATAATACGTGGCTGTCTGTATAGAAAAAAATATAGATAACTTCAGGTTTTGAACTATTGATGTAATTATTAAAAGGGGGCTTCAAAATGTTTAGAGATGCTACACATTTTAAGACCAAATATCCAGAACAAACAAATAAGCATTCTTCTTGAAGATGTAAAGGAAAGAAAACTTTCAAATTAAAAAAAAATATCTCATTTGGAATGAAAACAGAGGACATGAGCAGAATTAGTATTCTGCTAGTACCATTTAGATAGCTGCTGAAATATATGTCCTACATTGAAGAGATGTTTAGAGATGGTTGTTAGAAATCTGAGTCTCTTTTAAAAGAACTTCCTTCTGGAGCTTCCTTTTATGACAGTTGGGAACAGGCACCATCATTCTGAGGCACCAGGTACTCAATAGTGAAGACCCCAAATAAATACATTCACACTTAAAGGAAACATTTCTGACTCCACTTTAAGAAAGACCAGGAAGTCAACTACCCCCGGCCTGAGAAGGAGAGGTATAGCAAGCAACAGGGGCAAGAGGGAGAGTCTAGCCTTCAGTTGTCTCTAGGAAGAAGGATCCTGTAAAGGTAAACAACTGAATTTGCTTACAGTCAGTTACATATTGTATTTTGTTACCTCTATAAAGAAGGAAACATACATTTCCTATGGTTCGGTCAGTTTGGAATTCAAGGAAATTTTACCTTATTTCAGTAATCCTTGCCCAGTCCTCCCATGGGATCCATAACTTTAAACACATAAATACATATTAGCAGTAAAGAAGGAAAGAAATGGTGTCTACAAATATTTGTCACCAATTGATGCTAAAGATGGGTTTTAAACATACATCTCCATGGAGGATTTCACCTCTATGGAAATGAAGGTAATTTGGTGTTTTCATTTGATTTCAGATCACAGAGATGAAATATTCATTCCTTATATCGTCTTTGTTCAGTTATTAGAGGTGACAATATTCAGTTAATTACTTATATACCTATCAGTGATGTGGGGGTGTATGTATGTATGTGTGTATGTGTGGGCACAAAGTTTTGATCCCTTTGTTCTTACACAGGAATTCAGCCAGCATTTGAAATGTGTATCTGATTTTCACCTGAAAAAATCCCATCTCATTTTTGAGGAAATCTGCTGTGATGGCTAAAATTTTAGACTCTACATTGCAAACATATTTTAAAGCCAAAGAGTTTTATAGCAAGATCCATATACTTCCTTTCTTTATCCAAGGAATAGAACTGATAGTGTTTATCACATAGGGTTATTTTTAAAAATTAAGTAAGGTAATAGCATTTACCACAGACTTAGCTCAAGGCAAGAATCACTATTTTGTTATCTGATGTATCCTAAGAACCTACGGCAGTGTTTGGAACATCAACATTGCTCAACAAATATTTGTTAAATATACAATATCTTGATTCATTCTGATATTGGGAAGAATTTCATCCATCATCAGCCTAGAAAATTGTCTGGATTTCTGCTTCTCATCTTGCAAACAATATCACTAAATGATCCTCAAAAGTTACACAATGTGTCCTCCTGCCCCAACATGACTTCATTCCAAACCACCAAAGACAAGTGCCCTGTCTTATCCTTAAAATCTTCCTCAGGAGGAGGTTGCCAAATCTTCACAGAACTCTTCCTCTCTCTGGTATAAAAGTTCATTGCTTCAGCAACTACCTTTCTTATTCCCTTCTCCACCTCTGTCATTTACCTACTTTCTTTTAACTGCTCTGTACTTAGACTGATTTTTTTCCCTCCAACTTGTTCATTTTGAAGGTCAGTCCTTGGATTTTGTTCTTATTAAACAGTGGGAGTTTTTGGATGTTAGAAACCAGCCTATAGCCATGAACATGTCATCCCACAAGCTACATAAAGGCCAGATCAAGCCATCTATCATCTGAAGGTAAGATTGGGTTCCCTTTAGAAGTGGTTCTCTCAATTTGTATTATCTTCTTTAACAATGTTCAAGAATAAGTCTCTATCTTGGTGGGGGAAAAATTCACATGTAAAATGATGAACATAGGAAATTATTCTTTTGCTTTAATAGAAAATGTTTCTTGTTCATGTAAATTAGTTAAAATTGCAAAAAATACTTTTAAAATTTTAATTCTTCTCTCTCATTTTTAGATATCTAGGCTAGTATTAACACCTTGATTAGGACATCTTTAGTCGCTTAAACCTGGTTTTAACAACATCCATATTTTTTCTATGCTAATAGACCCAAAGAACCAAAATGAAAACCTTAAACTATTTTGTGTGTAGACTTTTCTGTCATTAGGCCTGACTTGTTTATTTGGTAGTAAAGCAATGCAAAATACTAATAATAAAGATATTCTAATTGTATGGGAAGGGGGTTATGAAAAAATGCTATAGGGTTTTTGTCTGATTAAGTGTTGCTTTCTGGCATGTGATATATAAATGAAAAATTATATATAAATACACATTTTCCAGGTTACACATTTTTGTCAACTTAAAAAGAATTATTAAAATAATATGCAAGTTATTTTCTTTTAACTGGATGCCCCTAAATTTTCTGACCAAGTCAAATAAAAGTATTTCTGATTTTCCAAACAGAAAAATGGTTGTTTGCTACCTAAATATGCAATAGACAGACAATCTTAACAAAAGGCAGGCTGACAAAAGAAAGTATAGATTTCATTCAATTTCATATTCTGGTGCTTGCTTTGCTTACTTAGAAAATTACAGTGACAGTGAACCAGTTCTGCAGTGAGTTCACTAGAGAAGGCTAAATATGACCAGGAAAAGTTTCCATCTCATTCTACTCATTCTACCACTATAAAAAGTCTGTATCCATGGGAACCACAATCCCTAGCAGGGAAGTGTGGATTTGACATCAAAAAAGGTAAGAATGTTTTTTGGAATAGGAAAAAAAAAGGATAATGCCATTGGGATTTTAAGCTAATAATTTTAACTAGAATGCTATTAATCAATTGATATATGGGATGGACTCCTAAAAGGTAATGAGAGATTTTTGGTGTACAGACTAAGAGGAAAGCACATTATGTGGGAGTAATGGACTGGGATGAGCATGCCTGTCATTCTGGTGGCAAACTGTTAGCTGTTAATAGGAAGCTATAAGCTCAAGGATGATGAGATGCAAAGACCACCCTTAAAGTATAGGTGTAGGAAGCCATTGGAAATACCTCTACTGTTAGATGTTAGTCTTTTCAGCTGCTCATTAAAATTTGAGGAGCACTAATCATTAGATTTGAGGCCCAAATTGGATACTTAACTATGTGTTCCCAATTTTGTCTTGTTTTAATGTGACTTGAAAACTGACCTCCTTTGAAGCTGTTAAGTGTGCAACAATGTCAGCCTGATGAAGCAGACCTTTCTGTTTTAGTCGTGGGGGTACTTACCCTTCATACAGAAGGAATTTTATGGGGGAACATATATATTAACATTGATAAATTAAGAGATTTGCAAAGACCAGAGGCAATTTTAAGAATATTGCATCTAATATATTCACAATTTTTATTAACATCATAAGACAACTACAAAGGGAATAATTTTAAAATTTCCTTAGAAATTAGGTGTTTGAATTTTTTCCAGACTCATTTATTGAGTCCATTAGAAAGTAAGAAATATTTTAATTTATTAATTTCCACTTGTGATAAATATACTGGAAAGATTTATATTTATCATCTTTCCAATTTGATGAAAACCTTCCAGTTTTTCAACTAAAAATTCTTTGGTAGATTACGATTTCAAAGACCTTTGCTACCTTCTGATTTCAGTTCAATGTTTGCCAGTGATGCTAGTGGCTCACCAGGTTGGAACTGTCATTCTAGGTGATATATACCCTCTCCTCTCTCTCAAAGATTTTTTTCCTACATAAATTGATTTCACTAAAGGAAAAAGGTGAGTTTTGATTAGCAAGATAAAGCAAAGGTATCATTAGAAGAAGCACAAATCTCTGTGATGTGATTTAAAAAGTGCATAGATGGGCAATCACCATCATTAGGAAATTTCAGTCATTCCCCTACAGAAGAAGAGCTCAGTTATAAATATATACACCATCTTCGTACATACTTATTAGATTCATTTAACTATGTTTTATAACGTGAGGATTTGTTAATATATTTGCTTATAATTTTGCTTATAAGTATACTATTAGCAGGCTTGAACTGAATTAGACTGTGAGATGCTGCACACTGCGGGAAGTGAGTCAGGTGGACAGATGTCTTTCTCAGCTCTGCTTATCTTGTTCTTATTGCATCTTTGATTACTGCAATAGGCGTTACTCCTGGGACATTCTCCAAGGTAATTTTTTTTNGCAATGCCAAGGAATGCTCTAACGATCTCATAATTGCACTCATCTCACACTCTAGCAAAGTAATACTCCAAATTCTCCAAGCCAGGCTTCAACAGTATGTGAATGGTGAACTTCCAGATGTTCAAGCTGGATTTAGAAAAGGCAGAGGAACCAGAGATCAAATTGCCAAAATACGCTGGATTATGGAAAAAGTGAGAGAGTTTCAAAAAAATATCCACTTCTGCTTTATTAACTATGCTAAAGCTTTTGATTGTGAGGATCGCAACAAACTGAAAAATTCTAAGAGTTGGGAATACCAGATCCCCTAACTTGCCTCCTGAGAATTCTGTATGCAGGTCAAGAAACAACATTTAGAACTTGACATGTAACAACAGACTGGTTCCAAATCAGAAAGGGAGTACGTCAAGGATGTATACTGTCACCTTGCTTGTTTAACTTATATGCAGAGAACATCATGAGAAATGCTGAACTGTATGCAGCACAAAATGGAATCGAGATTGCTGGGAGAAATGTCAATACNCTGGTTCCAAATCAGAAAGGGAGTACGTCAAGGATGTATACTGTCACCTTGCTTGTTTAACTTATATGCAGAGAACATCATGAGAAATGCTGAACTGTATGCAGCACAAAATGGAATCGAGATTGCTGGGAGAAATGTCAATACCCTCAGATATGCAGATGACACCACCCTTATGGCAAAAAGTGAAGAAGAACTAAAGAGCCTCTTGATGAAAGTGAAAGTGGAGAGTGAAAAACCTGGCTTAAAATTCAACATTCAGAAAACTAAGATGGGCCTACATCTGGGCCCATCACTTCATGGCAAATAGATGGGGAAACAATGAAAAGAGTGAGAGACTTTATTTTGGGGGGCTCTAAAATCACTGCAGATTGTGACTGCAGCCATGAAATTAAAAGATGCTTGCTCCTTGGAAGAAAAGTTATAACCAACCTAGACAGGACATTAAAAAGCAGAGACATTACTTTGCCAGCAAAGGTCAATCTAGTCAAAGCTATGGTTTTTCCATTAGTCATGTATATATGTGAGAGTTGGACTATAAAGAAAAGCTGAGTGCTGAAGAATTGATGCTTTTTAACTGTGGTTTTGGAGAAGACTCTTGAGAGTCCCTTAGATAGTACTGAGTTTCAACTAGTCCATCCTAAAGGAAATCAGTCCTGAATATTCATTGGAAGGACAGATGTTGAAGCTGAAACTCCAATACTTTACCCACATGATGCAAAGAACTGACTCATTTTAAGAGACCTGGATACTGGGAAAGATTGAAGGCAGGAAGAGAAGGGAACAACAGAAGATGAGATGGTTGGATGGCATCACTGACTCAATGGACATGAGTTTGAGTAAACTCTGGGAGTTCACGATGGACATAGAGGCCTGGTGTGCTGCAGTCCGTGTGGTCTCAAAGAGTCGAATACAACTGAGCAGCTTAACTGAACTGATTCTTTAATCATGATGGCTTAAATGCAAATGATTAACTGAGAAACTAATTTTCTGTAACATTTAAACCCCAGTACTAGTTACACAGTTTTAGAGCAATTAGCACATTATTCATGAAATAGTGCTAGCAGGAGTGGGCTGGGTTTGGCATGCTTCTCTGACCATACATGTTTCAACCCGTGTTTTTCTTCTCTCCAGCATCAGACAGCATGCTGAGATATACCCTCTGAAGAGACATCTACTTACAATATTCAACCTGACGTCTTGATGACATCTGTGCTCCATGTAAGAAAGCATTATTATTGATCCTAGATCCTACACTCATCTCTTGCATGACCAAAGGTAAGGAAAAGCTAGATTGTGTGATAAAAATTCAAATGGCATCAGTTTCCAATCCCTGCAAGGATTTTCTGTTTCATAGACCTTACATTTCTATTTTTACAGTTTGCCTTGTTCATCATCATTCTACCATTTTAACCCCTTTGTTAGCAATAGTTAACATTTCTTATCTTGCCTCTCTGCTACAAACATCCAGTAGAAGACAAGTGTCCGTGTTCCCAGCAATGATCTATAAGTTACTGTCTTAGAGAAGCCCCTCATTGGACAGATGGGTTTCTAGATAAATTAATGGCCACCAATCTGAAGCAAACAGACAATGTTTTTGTATCTTTAGCCAATTGTTACACCTGTTCTATGCAAATACTATTTCAGTCTTCTGCTCTAATCAAACTTACATTCTCATCTGTTCTACAGATTACTTCACTTAAAATATAAAACAGACAGCAAAGTAAACAAATAACAAAATAGTAACAAAACAGAAGCAGCAAAATGAAACTTTGAACTTGTCCTGAATTCTTGTCTACTTTTATTAAAATTGAAGCTTTCTCTTTCTCTCTATAATTGATATTTCTTAACTATACCCTATATTCTATTCCTTCTCTTCCATCTGAGATTTTGCACAATTACTAATTCTTTTCTACCAATGCATCTTCATTCTTTTCCTTTCTTGTATCTCTTAATGACATACCCCTATCTTGTGCCTCCACACTGTTAATTACTGGTTTATTCTCTATATCTGAGAGTCTGTTTCCTTTTTGTTATATTTATGTTTGTTGTATTTTTACACTCCACATATAAGTAAAACATACAATGTCTTTCTCTGACTTCACTAAGCATAATATCCTACAGGTCCATCCATGTTACTGCAAATGGCAAACTTTCATTCTTTTATTTAATGACTAATGTTCTGTTCTCTTCGCACATACCACATCTGTTTTATTCATTTGTCTTTCAATAGACATTTAGTCTGTTTCCATATCTTAGCTAATGTAAATGATGTCGCTATGAACATTGGGGTATATGTATGTTTTCAAATTAATGTTTTCATTTTCTTTGGATATATACTCAGGAGTGAAACTGTTAGATCATGTAGTAGTTATATTTTTAATTTTTTGAGGAGCCTTCATACTGTCTTCCATAAACCAATTTACATGCCCAACAACATTGAACTAAGGTTTCCTTTCTCTACATCCTCACCAACATTTATCATTTGTTGTCTTTGATAATAGCCATTCTAACAGATGTGAGGTGATCCCTCATTGTGGTCCTCCCAATTTACATTTTCCTGATGATCAGTAATGTTGAGCATCTTTTCATGTACCTGTCTGCCATTGGTATATCTTCTTTGTAAAAATGTCTATTCAGATATTCTGTCCATTTTTTTTTAATATGGATTGTTTTGGGATATTGAGTTCTATAAGCTATTTTTGCATTTTGGAAATTAACACCTATCCTTTTCAAACTCTTCCAAAAATTGCAAAAGAACACCCCCAAGCTCATTCTACAAGGCCTCCATTACCCTGATACCAAAACCAAACAAAGATTTCACTGTAATACTTCAGTGTTCATGAAACCCTATCATAAAATACAGCCAGAATTTTTGAAAGATTTTCTATACTTCCTGACAATATTTTTTTCACTTCTTGCTTACTTCTCAAGCAGTCAAACTTTTACTTTCACATATGTTTTCCTTTTTCTTTTCTGCTAGATATTGATATATATACATATTAAATATAATGGCTTAATATGTAATTATCTAGCATATTAGACATGTGTTAAGTATAAAACATTAATATGTAATCTTGTATTTTTGGTTTGTTTCAATCAAATTTCATTTGAGAATCAAGATCTATTGATTCTCATTCTGGTATAATATAAAAAATATAGTTTATTTAGCCATTTTTCCATTGATGGAGTTTGACATATTTGGTGGCGCTTATGAATATACATTTATAAATATTCTAGTATGTATATTTTGGTGAACAAATATATGAAATTTTGTTAGGTAGATACCTGAGAGTATAATTGCAGAGCAATAAAAATACATATATTCAGTTGTATTGGACACTTCCACAAATTTCCAAAGTACTCTTGCAAATTTATATTCCCAGTAGCAATATATGAGAGTTCCAATTGTAACACATCTTTATCTGTGCCTTCTTCCTCCATATTCTTTACTTTAGCCATTTTGGTAGGATTATATTTAAATATTTAATTGGCACTTCCTTGATAACTGATGAAGTTGAGTACATTCTTATATATTTATACTAACCTGCATCTAGGGACCTTGTAAAATTAACTTAATAATTCATAGTTTCCCAGATATTTGGATTTATGTTTAGTACACAGGCATGTCATGTATGAATAATGATAATTATATTTCTTCATTTTTATTTTGTCTGTTTTCACCCTTGCATTATCACACTAGGTAGAACTGCCAGTACAGAAGTGATGAGACCAGGTATTTTTTACATACTCATTTCAGTCTTTAAATGTCATCATCCTGTATTTTAATTCTAAACATATTGTGAACTCAGTGGGGCAATTGCAATATTATTTTATGTACAGTAAAATTACCTTGAACCCACGGTTCTCCAACATCACTCATCATCAGAGAAATGCAAATCAAAACCACAATGAGGTACCATTTCACACCAGTCAGAATGGCTGCGATCCAAAAGTCTGCAAGCAATAAATGCTGGAGGGGGTGTGGAGAAAGGGGAACCCTCTTACACTGTTGGTGGGAATGTAAACTAGTACAGCCACTGTGGAAAACAGTGTGGAGATTCCTTAAAAAATTGCAAATAGAACTGCCTTATGACCCAGCAATCCCACTGCTGGGCATACACACCAAGGAAACCAGAATTGAAAGAGACACATGTACCCCAATGTTCATCGCAGCACTGTTTATAATAGCCAGGACATGGAAACAACCTAGATGTCCATCAACAGATGAATGGATAAGCAAGCTGTGGCATATATACACAATGGAGTACTACTCTGCCATTAAAAAGAATAAATTTGAATCAGTTCTAATGAGATGGATGAAACTGGAGCCTATTATACAGAGTGAAGTAAGCCAGAAAGAAAAACACCAATACAGCATACTGACACATATATACGGAATTTAGAATGATAGTAAGGACGACCCTGTATGTGTGACAACAAAAGGACACAGACATAGACAATGGACTTTTGGCCTCAGAGGGAGTAGGAGAGGGCGGGATGATCTGGGAGAATGGCACTGAAGCATATATACTGTTATGTAAGAAACGAATCACCAGTCTCTATTTGATACAGGATGCAGGATGCTTGGGGCTGGTGTACGGGGATGATCCAGAGAGACGTTGTGGGGTGGGAGGTGGGAGGGGGATTCGGGATTGGGAGCTTGTGTACACCTGTGGTGGATTCATGTCGATGTATAGAAAACCCAATAGAGTATTGTAAAGTTAAATTTAAAAATAAATAAATAAATAAATTTAAAAAAAAAAAGAAAAAGAAAAAAAAAATTCTTTTCAGGTTTTGAAGAATAGATGGCTTTGGGGGGAATTTTTATTATGAAACATGAAGATAATAAATCAAACATTAACAGTGTTAGATAATGATTTTAATAAAAATTTTAATTGAAGTAAAAAAAACAAAACAAACAAACAAAAAAAACATTTAGCCAATCATCAAGGCCCTTTAGTAGAAAAGGAAGGTATTGAGAGGGTTAAACTATTACTACCCTAGAGCAGGCCATTATGTAACTTGGATAACTGCAATATGTTTTTGAATTCTACCTCTGCATTTTTACTCCGCTCTAGTCCATTCTCTACATTAACATTAAAAAATGATCTATAAATAAAAATAATTTATTTTACAGTACAGTGATGGATTTTCATTAGACTTTAAAATTTATCTTCATTCTAATATTTTGTTAGATTCCAAAAGCCTTAAGTTATCCTGTCTATCCTGCTTAACCAAATTTATCTATTGCTTTTATATTATGTACTCCAGCCTTACAACAAAATGAAACTAAACTAAAATATTTTAGTTTTTAAGTACACCACATATTTCTCCTCACTTCTAAGCCTTTTCATGTCTTTTTTTTTCTTTGCCTGTAAATCATCCCTCCCTTTTCATTAGAGAAACTCCTTTTTTTCCCTTAATATAATCACTTTCTCAGGAAATCATTCCATGATACTTAGATTATGATGGAAGAACTTGAACAACAAACAATTTAGGAGGCTTCCCTGGTGCCTCCATCAGTAAAGAATCCACCTGCAATGAAGGAGACCCTGGTTCAATCCCTGGGTCAGGAAGATCTCCTGGAAAAGGAAATGGCGACCCACCCCACTATTCTTGCTTGGGAAATGCCATGGATGGAGGAACCTGGTAAACTAGAGTCCATGGTGTCTCAAGAGTTGGACACGACTTAGTGACTAAGCCACCATAAACAAAGCAATTCATATTTCATCTAACATTATACTCATTTTAAGGCAATAAGGTCTATTAAGAAGAGATAATACTACCATTTTCACCTTGTTTGACATAGGTTAAATGTTACAGGAGATATTTGACACAAAAATAAATTACTTGAATTATTTGTGAGTTTCCACGTGTTTCACAAATTTGAGAAGGAAGTTTGGGTTTTGGAGCACAATGATGCAAAACCTATGAGACACAAGAAAAGAAGTTTTAAGAGAAGTTGACAGCAATGCAATCTTACCTCAGGGTACAAGAAAAATCTCAAACAACCTAACCTTACATCTAAAGCAACTAGAGAAAGAACAAATAAAACCCAAAAAGTTAGTAGAAGAAAAGAAATCATAAAGAAGAGATAAATGAAACAGAGACCAAAAAAAAAAAAAAAAAAAGCAATAGATTCCTAAATTTTCTTTCTGATTTTTAATTGTTAGTAAAGAGAAATGCAAGTGATTTCTGTGTATTGATTTTATATCCTGCAACTTTGCTAAATTCACTGATTAACTCTAGTAATTTTCTGATACTTTCTTTAGGGTTTTCTATGTACAGTATCATATCATCTGCAAACAATGAGAGCTTTATTTCTTCTTTTCTGATCTGGATTCCTTTTATTTATTTTTCTTCTCTGATTGCTGAAGCTAGGACTTCCAGAACTATGTTGAATAACAGTGATGAAAGTGAACACCTTTGTCTTGTTCCTAATCTTAGGGTGAATGCTTTCAGTTTTTCACCATTGAGAATATTTTGCTGTAGGCTTATCATATATGACTTTTACTATGTTGAGGTAGGTTCCTTCTATGCCCATTTTTTGAAGAGTTTAATCATAAATGGTGCTGAATTTTGTCAAAGGGTTTTTCTGCATCTATTGAGATAATCATACGGTTTTTATCTTTCAATTTGTTAATATGGTGTATCACATTGAGTTGCGTATATTGAAGAATCCTTGCATCCCTGGAATAAACCCAACTTGATCATGGTGTGTGAGCTTTTTGATGTGTTGCTGAATTCTGTTTGCTAAACTTTTGTCGAGGATTTTTGCATCTATGTACATCAGTGATGTTGGCCTGTAGTTTTCTTTTTTGTATGTGTTGTCTTTGTTTGGTTTTGGTATCAGGTTGATGGTGGCCTTGTAGAATGAATTTGGATGTGTTCCTTACTCTGCAATTTTTTGAAAGAGCTTTAGAAGAATAGGCATTAGCTCTTCCGTAAATGTTTGATAGAGTTCTCCTGTGAAGCCATCTGGTCCTAGGCTTTTGTTTTTGGGAGATTTTTTTAGCACAGCTTCAATTTCAGTGCTTGTAATTGGGTTGCTCATAATTTCTATTTCTTCCTGGTTCAATTTTTGAAGACTGAACTTTTCTAAGAGTCTGTCCATTTCTTCTAGGTTATCCATTTTATTGCCATGTAGTTGTTCATAATAGTCTCTTATACTCCTTTGTATTTCTTAACTGACTGTTGCAACCTCTCCTCTTTCATTTCTAATTTTGTTGGTTTAATTCTTTTTTTCTTGATGTGTCTGGCTAAAGGATTGTCAAGTTTGTTTATCTTCTCAAAGAACCAGCTTTTAGTTTTATTAATTTACTAGTATTTCTTTCATTTATTTTTCACTTATTTCTGCTCCTATCTTCATGGTTTATTTCCTTCCAGAAAATTTGGGATTTTTTTTGTTCTTCTTTTTCCAGTTGTTTCAGGTGTAAAATTATGTTATCTATTCAATGTTTTTCTTGTTTCCTGATGTAAGATTGTATTGCTATGAACTTCCTTCTTAGACCTGCTTTTATGCATCTCATAGGTTTTGAGTTGTTGTTTTTCCATTGTCATTTGTTTCTAGAAATTGTTTGATTCCCCTTTTGATTTCTTCAGTAACCCATTTTTTTTTAATATATTGTTTAATCTCCATGTGTCTGGGTTTTTTACATTTTTTCTTGTAATTGATATCTAGTTTCATAGTGTTGTGGTTGGAGAAGACGCTTGATATGATATCAATTTTCTTAAATTTATTGAGGTTTGATTTGTGACCCAAGATGTGGTCTATCCTGGAGAATGTTCCATGAGCACTTGAGAAGAAGGTGTATTCTTCTGCATTTGTATGGAAAGTCATGAAGATACCAATGAGATCTTTCTCATCTAATGTATCATTTAAGACTTGTGTTTCCTTATTAACTTTCTGTTTTGATGATCTGTCTACTGGTGTGGGGGGGTGTTAAAGTCTCCTACTATTACTGTGTTACTGTAAATATCTCCTTTTATATCTATTAGTATTTGTCTTATATACTGAGGTGCTCCTATGTTGGATGAATAGATATTTACAACTGCTAAGTCTTCCTCTTGGATTGTTCCCTTGATCATTATGTAGTGCCCTTCCTTATCTCTTGTAATCTTCTGTATAAGGTCTATTTTGTCTGATATGAGGATTGCTACTCCAGAATCCTTTTTCTTCCCATTTGCATGGAATATATTTTTCTATCCTCTCATTTTCAGTCTACATGTGTCTTCAGGTCTGAAGTGGGTTTGTTGTAGACAGCATATATATAGGTCATGTTTTTGTATCCATTCAGCCAGTCTGTGTCTTTTGATTGGAGCATTTAATCCATTTACATCAAAAGTAATAATTGATATATATGTTTCTATTGCCATTTTCTTAATTGTTTGGGGTTGACTTTATAGATCTTTCTTCTGTTATATTTCTTGATTATACAAGCCCTGTTAACATTTGCTGTAAAACTGGTTTGATGGTACTAAATTCTCTTAACTTTTGCTTATCTGAAAGCTTTTTATTTCTCCATCAATTTTGAATGAGATCCTTGCTGGGTACAGCAATCTTGGATGTAGATTTTTCTTTTTCAGTACTTTAAATGTATCCTGCCATTCCCTTCTGGCCTGAAGAGTTTTTGCTGAAAGATCAGCTGTTAAACATATGGGGTTTCCCTTAGAGAAATGCAAATCAAAACTACAATGAGATATCACCTCACACCAGTCACAATGGCCATCATCAAAAAATATGTAAACAATAAATGCTGGAAAGGGTGTGGATAAAAGGGAATGCTCTTACACTGTTGATGGGAATATAAATTGATACAGCAAATATGGAAGACAGTATGGAGGTTCCTTACTTAAAAAACTAGGAATAAAACCACCATATGATCCAGCAATCCCACTCCTAAGCAAAATTGAAAAAGACACATGTATCCCATTGTTCATTGCTGTACTATTTACAATAGCTAGAACATGCAAGCAACCTAGACATCATTGACAGATGCATGGATAAAGAAGTTGTGCTACATATACACAATGGAATATTAGCCATAAAAAGGAACATATTTGAGTCAGTTCTAATGAGGCAGTTGAATCTACTAGAGACTATTATACAGAGTGAAGTGAGTCAGAAAGAGAAAGATAAATAATGTAGTCTAACACATATATATAGAATCTAGAAAAATGGTATGGAAGAATTTATTTGCAGGGCGGCAATGGAGAAACAGACATAGAGAATAGACTTATGGACATGGGGAGAAGGGAGGAGAGGGTGAGATGTATGGAAAGAATAACATGAAAACTTATATTACCATATGTAAATAGATAGCCAATGGGAATTTGTTATATGACTCAGGAAATTCAAACAGGGTCTCTGTATCAAACTACAGGGATTTCATGGAGAGGGAGATGAGAGGGAGTTTCAAAAGGGAGGGGATATATGTATACCATGGCATCCGGTCCCATCACTTCATGGGAAATAGATGGGGAAACAGTGGAAACAGTGTCAGACTTTATTTTGGAGGGCTCCAATATCACTGCAGATGGTTACTGCAGCCATGAAATTAAAAGATGTTTACTTCTTGGAAGAAAAGTTATGACTAACCTAGATAGCATATTCAAAAGCAGAGATATTACTTTGCTGACTAAGGTCCATCTAGTCAAGGCTATAGTTTTTCCTGTGGTCATGTATGGATGTGAGAGTTAGACTGTGAAGAAGGCTGAACACTGAAGAATTAATACTTTTGAACTGTGGTGTTGGAGAAGACTCTTGAGAGTCCTTTGGATCGCAAGGAGATCCAACCAGTCCTTTCTGAAGGAGATCAGCCCTGGGATTTCTTTGGAAGGAATGATGCTAAAGCTTAAACTCCAGTACTTTGGCCACCTCATGTGAAGAGTTGACTCATTGGAAAAAACCCTGATGTTGGGAGGGATTGGGAACAGGAGGAGAAGGGGACGACCGAGGATGAGATGGCTGGATGGCATTACTGACTCAATGAACATGAGTCTGAGTGAACTCCAGGAGTTGGTGATAGACAGGGAGGCCTGGCATGCTGCAATTCATGGGGTCAAAAAGAGTCAGACACGACTGAGTGAATGAACTGAACTGAACTGATGGATGATTCATACTGAGGTTTGAGAAAAAAACAACAAAATTCTATAAAGCAATTATCCTTCAATTAAAAAATAAGTAAAATTTTTAAAAAGCAATAGAAAAAATAAATGAAAGTAAAAGCTGATGCTTTATAAAAACAAAATTGATAATTAAGACTAATCAAGAAAAAGGGGAAAATCTCACTAATTAAGAAAATTTAAAATGAAAAAGGAGAAATTACAGAGGATCACAAGAGATTATGACAAGCAATTATATGCCAATAATATGGACAACCTGGAAGGAGTGGACAAATTCTTAAAGATACAATCTCCCAAGACTGAGCCAGGAATAAACAGAAAACATGAACCAACTAATCACAAGTACTGAAATTGAAACTGAAATTAAAAAACTCTGACAGACAAAAGTCCAGGACCAGATGGCTTCACAGGCAAATTCTATCAAATATTGAGAGAAGAATTAACACTTATCCTCTGGAAGCTATTCTAAAAAACTGCAGATGAAGGGACATTCTCAAATTCATTCTATGAGGCACCATCACTCTGATGCCAAAATCAATGATACCACACACACAAAAAGAAAATTACAGGCCAATATCACTGATGAACATAGACCCCAAAATCCTCAACAAAATACTGGCTAATAGATTCCAGCAATGCATTAAAAGGATCATATATAATGATCAAGTTGGATTTATCCCAGAGATATAAGTACTCTTCAATATGCACAAGTCAATCAATGTGATACACCATATTAACAAATTAAAGAATAAAAACAATGCATGCAAAAAAGCTTTTGACAAAGTTCAACATCCATTTATGATAAAATCTCTCCAGAAAGTGGCATAGTGGGACTTTACCTCAACATAATAAAAGCCATATATGACAAGCCTATAGCTAACATCATCCTCAACAATGAAAAGATGAAAGCATTTCCTAAAAGACAGGAACAAGACAAAGATGTCCACTCTTGCCACTTTTATTTGACATAGTCTCGCAAGTCCTAGCCATTGCAATCAGAGAATAAAAACAAATAAAAGGAATCCAAATCAACTTANATGAAAAGATGAAAGCATTTCCTAAAAGACAGGAACAAGACAAAGATGTCCACTCTTGCCACTTTTATTTGACATAGTCTCGCAAGTCCTAGCCATTGCAATCAGAGAATAAAAACAAATAAAAGGAATCCAAATCAACTTATATGCAGAGTACATCATGAGAAACGCTGGGCTGGAGGAAGAACAAGCTGGAATCAAGATTGCCGGGAGAAATATCTATAAGCTCAGATATGAAGAGGACACCACCCTTATAGCAGAAAGTGAAGAAGAACTAAAAAGCCTCTTGATAAAAGTGAAAGAGGAAAGTAAAAAAGTTGGCTTAAAGCTCAACATTCAGAAACTAAAATCATGACATCAAGTCCCATCATTTCATGGCAAATAGATGGGGAAACACTGGAAACAGTGGCTGACTTTATTTTTCAAGGGCTCCAAAATCACTGCAGATGGTGATTGCAGATATGAAATTAAAAGACACTTACTCCTTGGAAGGAAAGTTATGACCAACCTATACAGCATATTTAAAAAGCAGACACATTACTTTGTCAAAAAGGTCCATCTAGTCAAGGCTTTGGCTTTTCTGGTGGTCATGTATGGATGTGAGAGTTGGACTATACAGAAAGCTGAGTGCTGAAGACTTCACGTTTTTCAACTGTGGTGTTGGAGAAGACTCTTGAGAGTCCCTTGGACTGAGAGGAGATCCAACCAGTCCATCCTAAAGGAGATCAGTCATGGTGTTTTTAGAAGGACAGATTTTGAAGTTGAAACTCCAATACTTTGGCCACCTGATGTTAAGAGCTAACTCACTGGTAAAGACCTTGATGCTGGGAAAGATTGAGGGCAGGAGGAGAAGGGGACGACAGAGGATGAGATGGTTGGATGGCATTACTGACTCAATCGACATGGGTTTGGGTGGACTCTGGGAGTTGGTGATGGACAGGGAGGACTGGTGTGCTGTGGTTCTTAGGGTAGCAAGGATTTAGACATGACTGAGCGACTGAACTGAACTGAAATTGGAGAAATAAGCAAAACTGCCACTGTTTGTAGAGGCCATGGTACTATACATAAAAAATCCTAAAGATGCTACCAGAAATCTACAAGAGATCATCAATGAATTCAGTAGTTTCAGAGTACAAAATTAATAAATAGAAATGTGTTGTGTTTTATACACTACCAACAAAAGATCAAAATAAGGAAACACAGAATCTCATAACCATCACATCAAAAAGAACAAAATACCTTGACATATACCAACCTAAGGAGGCAAAAGACTTATACTCAGCAAAGTATCAGATACTAATTAAAGAAATAAAGACAACAGAAATAGCTGGATAGATATGGTGTTTCTTAGACTGCAAGATTCATTATAATCCCTCTCACATTACAAATGTCAATTTTTTCACAGAAACAACAAAACTGTTACAATTTGTATGGAAACACAAAAGACCATGAACAGCCAAAACAAAATGGAGCTGGAAGAATCAGAAAGAGAAAAACAAATATTATATTTCTTATATGTGGAATCTAGAAAAATGATACAGATGAACTTACTTGCAAAGCAGAAATAGAGACATAGACATCCAGAGTGGATATCTGGATGCCAGTGGAGGAAGAGGGGTGGGATCAATTGGGAGAATGGGATTAACATATATACATTACCATGCATAAAGTAGATAAATAATGAGAACCTGCAGTAAAACAGAGGGAATTCTTCCCAATGCTTTGCCATGACCTACACAGGAAAGACATCCAAAAAAGGGGATATATGTATAAATAACACATTATATCACTTATATATGGAATCTAAAAAAGATGCAAATGAATTTTTTTTTTTTTTTTTACAAAACAGACTCAGAGAATGAACTTGTTATCAGGTGTAAGTGTAGGGAGAAGTGATAGATGGGGAGTTTGCAATTGACATGTACACACTGCTATATTTAAAATGGATAACCAGCAAGGACCTGTATATAGCACAGGGAACTCTGCTCAATATTCTGTAATAACCTATAAATGAGAGAAGAATTTGAAAAACAATAGATATGTATAACTGAACCACTTCATTATATACCTGAAACTAACATATCATTAATCAATTATACTTCAATATAATACTTAAAAACAATTATTTGAAAGTTATATAAATTGTAGAATCATAAGTGTAGAAACCATATATAAAATATTTCCATGATAAATATTATTTCAATTGTTCTATTCTTCCCCTAAACAATATTTCCCAGATATCCCACAGCCAAAGCTCATAAACCAAAGTTTTTTGTGTCTAAAATTGGTTTATAAATCCTCAATTAAGTGATGCTTTTCATTATTTGTCAGAAAACTCCAAATTCCTACATTTAGGTAAGTATCACTCAGTGATTTAAATGTAATATATCAATAAGACATGTCTAATAGCCTAAGGGTAAAATTATTTTTGTAGTTGATAACCTATATTTGAGCCTCAATTCACAACATCCTAGATATGGAGTCTGGAAAGAAATTAATTAGCTTCCCTGAGCTTATATTTCTTTTCAGGGTTCATAGATAATGTTAAGTATCATAGCATAAGTTTATAAAGTCAACTGGTAAATAATACATGACAGAATTTGGAGATTTTGATGGAATAAAACTGAGGACAATTTCTACCTTAGTTTGAAAAGCCAGGAAAAACACAAGACCATTTCCTGAGAATAAGAGGTGCAGAACCAAATACTATGACTCTCATCCCAACAAATTAGTATGAAACTAATTCTGCTCATCACAGCTTTTATACATGTATCAGTCAGGGTCTAGTTAGGAAGATAGAAACTACTCAGGTGTTTCAAACATGGAATTTAATACAGAAAATTGATTATTTGTGAGGCAGCCCTCAATTTATGATTGGTATGAACCATTCCTAGTACTGAATGAAATGGAAAAGATGAAGTGTGACAAGCAGCTAATACACCAAAAGTAGATGATTGCTTGCCAATGGATTGCCAGCTGTCTCCCGTCCTTTAAACCTAGCTAAAAAATAGTAGCCAACACATCTTGGGAAAGGTTCTGGGAGCAAAAAGTAATCATGACTAGCAAAGTAAGATTTTTGCCTGAGCAAGCACATCCCCTCCAGGTTAGTACCCCATAATCTCATTCATAAAATCTCACAGAACTCATATTTCCATGTCTTTAAGATGGAAAAGAAATGCAAAAAAGCAAAATGGCTGTCTGGGGAGGCCTTACAAATAGCTGTGAAAAAAAGANATGGCACAGTAAAGGATACAAATAGTAAGGACCTAACAGAAGCAGATTAAGATAAGATGGCAAGAATACATAGTACTTCCCTGGTGGCTCAGATGGTAAAGCATCTACCTACAATGTGAGAGACCCGGGTTCAGTCCCTGGGTTGGGAAGATCTCCTGGAGAAGGAAATGGCAACCCACTCCAGATTCTTGCCTGGAAAATCCCATGAACAGAGAAGCCTTGGGTCGCAAAGAGTTGGTCACAACTGAGCAACTTTACTTTCTTTTTTTCTAACAGAAGCAGATTAAGATAGGATGGCAAAAATACATAGAAGAGCTATACAAAAAAGGTCTTAATGAGGCATATAATCATGATGTTGTGGTCCCTCACCTAGAGCCAGATATCCTGGAGTATGAAGTCAAGAGGGCCTTGGGAATCATTGTTGTGAACAAAGCTAGTGGAAGATGGAATTCCAGCCGAGCTATTTAAAGTCCTAAAAGATGATGCGATTTAAGTGCTACACTCAACATGCCAGAAAATTTGGAAAAGTTAGCTGTGGCCATAGGACCAGAAAGGGTCAGTTTTCATTCCAATTGCAAAGAAGGGCAATGCCAAAGATGTTCAAACTACTGTACAATCGTGCTTATTTCACATACTAGCAAGGTGATGCTCAAAATGCTTCCAGATGTAGAAGCTGGATTTAGAAAAGGCAGAGAAACCAAAGATCAAATTGGCAACATCAGTTGGATCAGAGAGAAAGCAAGGCAATTTCGGAAAAACATCTACTTTTGTTTCCTTGACTACACTAAAGCCTTTAACTGTGTGGATCACAACAAACTGTGGAAAATTCTTCAAGATAGAAATATCAGATCACCTTTCCTGCCTCCTGAGAAACTTGTATGCAAGTAAAGAGGTAACCATTAGAACTGAACATGGAACAACAGTCTGGTCAAGGCACCATATTGTCACCCTGCTTATTTAACTTATATGCAGAGTACATCATGCGAAATTCCAGCTGGATGAAGCACAAGCTTGGAATCAAGATTGGCAGGTCAAATATCAATAACTTCAGATATTCACTGATACCACCCTAAGGACAGAAAGTGAAGAGGAACTAAAAAGCCTCTTGATGAAGGTGAAAGAGGAGTGTGAAAAAGCTGACTTGAAACTCAACATTAAAAAAACTAAGATCATGGCATCCAGTACCATCACTTAATATCAAATAGTGAAAAGATAGGAACTGGCAGATTTTATTTTCTGGGGTACAAAATGACTGTGGACAGTGACTACAGCCATGAAATTAAAAGATATTTGCTCCTTGGAAGAAAGACTATGACAAATATAAGTAAGTGAGTAAGCAAAGTCGCTCAGTTGTGTCTGACTCTTTGCGACCCCATGGACTGTAGCGTACCATGCTCTTCCATCCATGGGATTTTGCAGACAAGAGTACTGGAGTGGGTTGCCATTTCCTTCTCCAGAGGATATTCCCAACCCAGGGATCGAACCCAGGTCTCTCTCATTGTGAGCAGACACTTTACCATCTGAGCCACCAGAAAAGTCTAGACAGCATTTTAAAAAGCAGAGAAATCACTCTGCTGACAAAGGTCCATATAGTCAAAGCTGTAGTTTTCCAAGTAGTCATGTATGGATGTGAGAGTTGGACCATAAAGAAGACTGACTGCCAAAGAACTGAGGCTTTCAAGCTGTGGTGCTGGAGAAGAGTCTCAAGAGTCCCTTGGACAGCAAGGAGATCAAACCAGTCAATCTTAAAGGAAATCAACCTTGAATATTCATTGGAAGGACCGATGCTTAATTCGTTGGCCATCTGATGCAAAGAACCAACTCATTGGAAAAGACTCTGATGCTGGGAAAGATTGAGGGCAGAAGGAGAAGCAGGCCACAGAGGATGACATGGTTGGGTGGTATCACCAAATCAATGGACATGAGTTTGAACAAACTCCAAGATATAGTGAAAGACAGGGAAGCCTGGCCTGCTGCAGTCCATGAAGTCACAAAGAGTCAGACAGGACTTAATGACTGAACAATGTACAACAACTGTATATACACTGATACACTATCATTATTATGTTATCAAGGTTTTTTAAAACAATGCTCTATTTCCACTGTAAAAGAATGAGGAAGGGGGAAATCGTAAAAATGACCCCCATTTGGTAGACATGTATTAAGACCATATGCTTTAAATTAGTATCTATAGTCCTAATCCCTGGAAAAGAAAATGACAACCTACTCCAGTATTTTTGCCTGGAGAATCCCATGGACAGAGGAGCATGGAGGGCAATAGTCCAAGGGGTAGCAAAGAGTTGGATACGACTGAAGTGACTTAGAACATAGTCCTAATAACCCTATGGGGTCGGTATGTTTTTTCCCATTGATCAAATAAGGTAGCTGAGAATTATAAGTCAGAATTTCAATGCCTTACACCTGATAAGAGGTAAAGCTAGAATTAAACTCAAATCTATATATTCATAATTGCAAATGCCCTGCTTGCTCAACTACTTTTTACTACTCCTCTATCAAGAAAAAGAAAAATTTTGTAATTGAGTGTCAAGTCTTCTCTGGGACTGTTTTGCTCTGCTTGAGACCTCCCTTCGTCCCTGCTCTACCTCAAGTGTTTTGCACTGAGGTATTTCTTCTCTTCATCTGGAGAGTCGTTTTGTTTTAATCCCTGAACATTTAACTGTTAATCATCTCTACTCAGTTTCTCTGAATGGCACCACCCAGTCGAACTTCTGTCCTTCAGAAATATATGCCAAAAGTGATTGCTCGTAACTCTACTTCATCTTCATTCCACCTTTTCAAAAGAATGACTGATTTCCCTAGTAAAAGTTGTTTGAATTTACAGGTAAATCTCTATTTTTGTAGACCATGATTTTTGACTATTTACTGAATGCTTAACAGTGGGCTGATTGATGAATGTAAAAATGTATATTTTTCCATCTCAGATGCCTAAGGTTTTCTTTTCTTTTTCTAACCTCACTGTTCAACATCTATGGGTCCAAGAATTTTAACAATGTAATGATGATAGCAGAGTGATCACAAAGAAAGAAGAGGGTTGCTCTCTAGCTCAAAGCTTTTAACCCAGGGTTCAGATACACTGGTGCATTTCAATTACTAGTGCCATTTGTGACAGGGTCCATAATTTGGTAGTGATAATAATAGTCAAGTTCTGAAAGTGGAGAATGATTTTCTGTTTTCCCACAAATTAGAATGGTTGCAAGGTTATCCTTCTAATTATATCCTCTCACTTACTTGCCTTCTAATACACTTCTTGGAAAAGAACTAAAATATATTTCCTAATAGTTAACCTAGAAGCCCACTTTACCAATACCATACTCACTGAAGTGGGCCTACTCATAAGAAATACATTCTGCATATGCATGCACATCACGGCAGAAAAACAAAGTTAGAGATATTATCCTCTGGGAATGGGAGGCTGAGATTAAACAGAGTATTCCTCTCCAAAGATGTTCCCCATAACATCAATATGATCTAATAGCATGGGTATCTTCTCATTCGAGGTCTAATTTACTTTTAATAATCTCTGTTTCATACATTTATTAAGTTTTCAATTCATATTGGTTCACACTCCATGGTGTTTTCTGTGGTAGACACTAGCTGCTAAGTATCCAATAGTCATTTCTCTTTTCTTCATTAATAACTGAATTTCTATCTGATTTTATTCAGGCTTTTCTCCCAGATCATTACTTAAGCATGACCACTTTATTGGCTAGTCTTCACCTACACTTGGCTTCCCAGGTGCTTCTGTGGTAAAGAATCCTCTTGCCAATGCTGAAGACATGGGTTCAATGCCTGGATTGGGAAGATCCCCTGGAGAGAGATATGGCAACCTACTCCAGTATTCTTGCCAGGATAATCCTATGGACAGAGGAGCCTGGCAGGCTACAGTCCCTGGAGTTGCAAAGAGTCAGACACGACTTAATGAGTGAGCATGCACATGTGAACGCACCTACACCTACTTCATTCTGCCTCACAATTTGAATCCAAAACTACTTTACTTATGGAACCACACCACACTCACCTAGTTCATAACCATTTCTGCCTCTAAAATCCAAAGTAATCTATTATTTCAGTGAAAACATGCCTACAGGTGTGGAACCAATCAGCATATTAAAATCCTGTTCAACGATGGTCTGAGAAAGAAAAACAAAAACACAGAGAAGTTTCTGAAAAAAGAAGAGTATAAAATTCTTGGAGAATGGAAAGAGGTCAAGTATGCATGTTGCATCTAGGACAGAAGACAAGTTCACTTAGGAGTTAAAGATCTTCAAGTACGAGGAGGTCAGATTTTTCACCTTAAGTAAAAGTTGATTGGGGACCTATAAAAGATAGTCTTTCATTTTAGGAAGCCAAAATAGTGTGGCTTTTAGAGCAGAGCCTGCAGCCTAGCATTGCCAAACTGGAGATTTCACCACCTAATTGAACCTCAGAATCACTGGGAGACAGGGCCTGCCACTTACAAATATAAAAGCAGCAATGGCAGAAGAGTTGCATTTCTGAACACATACAAATACAGCTAGAGTCAGAAGAGCTTTACAAGACAGTGAACTATGAGTTACTCCTGTTATATAACACTACATAATACTTGGGTTATGTAGACAATTTGAGGCTACAACACTAATCTTTTGTCCTAAGAATATCTATTTGAACATATCCAATTCTTCAACAAAATCTACCATTCAAAGGAAGAACAGAATATTTGTTTTGCAAGGAGCTGATAAAATGCATTTTGCTCGGCTCCCTTTCCTTTCAGGATTCTTACGGATGGATCTACCAAGTCCATGAAGATAATTTGTATTAACTTGCATTTGTATTCTCTTTATTTTCCAGTTCCACTTATAATCATGTTCTGTTTCTGAATTGTTCTCTTTTGAGGTATCTGGTAATTATGGATGATTGTGTTGATTAGTTTGAATTAGGCAGAAGAAGTGACAAAGTTACTTGTACTAGAACTTTGGCAAATTAAAAATGCTTGTTTTTCATTTTTTAAGAGTTCTTATTCAAACTTTGATAGCATGTAAGGAAAAGTCTTCCTTAGCAAATAGTAAGACATCAGTGAAAGCAATGATAAAATTACTTCATGCTAACATTTCATAGTTTTTAATTTTTTTCCTCTTAATTCACCAGAATGGTTGGGTGCATCTCAGGCTCATAGGCAGCATCCATTCCAATTTATGGAAAAACTTTTGAGTTGAATGTAGAAACCTACAGATATCTCCAGTGGATGAACTTTCATGGGTACGATACAGAAAATTTATAGGTCAACCTTCATGAATATACATTTTACCGAACTGAAAAAGAAGTGAGGTAGTCTATATAAACAGATAGTCAAGAGTTTAGATAATGAAGTTTTACAACAGCATGGAAAATAAGTATCAATTTTGCTTCTTTATCCAGATACCTGATACATATTGGTCCTGGGTCATACAATTTATTGTCCAAAATGTTCACTCACCAGGAGAGACAAATGACTATTTTGACTTATCTTGTAACAACAGTGAAACTTTGTTTAGAGATTTAGAAGAGACTAATCTGGTTGTTCCAACCTAGATTCCATAGCTAAGTGTTGATTAGTATTTTCAATTTATTTAAATTAGCTCTTAGTATCTGGGATTAATGTAGTTAGAGTACATATACATATGTACTATATGTGTGTACTATATATATGTATAGTACATTTACATATGTATGTATTTGCATATATAGTACTATATACCTATGTATTATATGTGTGTACTATATATATAGTACCTATATACACATATGTACTATATGTGTGCACTAATGCTGCTGCTGCTAAGTTGCTTCAGTTGTGTCTGACTCTATGCTATCCCATAGCCTGGATTATGCAGCCTACCAGGCTCTGCCATCGCTGGGATTCTCCAGGCTATACCATATATACATATATATATTTCCAAACACTGTTTCAAATATATACAAATCATGAAACTAAAACTTATTCATGATACAATAAAGTAGCTGTTGTGAAGGGTCTACATCCAGAGATTGCTGTGTGATCAAACTATCTTCCCCGCTACATTTATTTGGGTCAACAGAAGTATGCATACTTTCTTGGACATACCTATGACCACAATTAACTCTCATACACTGAAGCATTATACATCTCTGTCTTCAACCTGACACCTATTGAGGGCTCCATCATCATATTTCCAATTACCTCTTAGATATTTACACACAGATGTGCTCTATGAACCTCAAATGCAACCCTTTCCCAAATACCCATATGACTCCCTAGGTCATATTTTTAGAAGTAAATGACCCATGCTCAAAACCTGTCTCTGCCACTTGATTAACTGAGTGACTCTGGATGATTTATTTAATCTCTATGTACCCCGGTTTTTTCATCTGGAAAGGCACAATAATTATATCTAATCAAGTTGACATGACAATTAACACATTATAAGTTATATATATACCTGGCACATAGTATGCAATAAATACAACAATGTTTCATTGCCATTATAATTGCCTCCAAATCTGTGCCCATTCTACTCATCACCAAAATGTATTTATTCTATCTCCTAAATATCTCTTAAATATAAACCCTTATTTAGATTTTATATTCACTTTACTAATTTGTGTCAATATCCCTTTTATCTGAACCATTGAAACAGCCTGCCATTAGTCTCTTAGAATTGTCCCCCTTCCTTTAATGCACCCTCCAAATGGTACATTAAAAAATTGTCTTCATAAAATGTAAACCTGATAATTACTTTTCTGTTTAACAAACTTGAATGTAGCATAAATAACCATAGAATCAAGTCATAAGTATTGAGTACGTCCAGGACATGGAAGAAACATTGATGTCTATAAACAGATGAATGGATAAAGAAGATGTGGTGTATATATATATATACACATACATATATATAATGGAATATTAGCCATTAAAAGGAATGAATTTGAGTTAGTTGAAGTGAGGTGGATGAACTCAGAGCCTGTGTACAGAGTGAAATAAGTCAGAAAGAGACAAACAATTAGCACATATTAACATGCAGATGACACCACCCTTATGGTAGAAAGTGAAGAAGAACTAAAGAGTCTCTTGATGAAAGTGAAAGAGGAGAGAGAAAAAGTTGGCTTAAAGCTCAACATTCAGAAAATGAAGATCATGGCATCTGGTCCCATCACTTCATGGCAAATAGATGGGGAAACACTGGGNAATGCAAGAGGGAAAAATGGTAGTCTTAGGAGGTATTACAAATAGATGAGAAAAGAAGAAAAGTGAAAGGCAAAGGAGAAGAGGAAAGATCTATCCATACAAATGCAGAGTTCCAAAGAATATCAAGAAGAGATAAGAAAATCTCCTACATGATCATTGCAAAGAAATGGAGGAAAACAATAGAATGTGAAAGACTAGCAATCTCCTCAAGAAAACTAGAGATGCCAAGGGAACATTTCATGCAAAGATGGGCTCAGTAAAGGACAGAAATGGTATAGATCTAACAGAAGCAGAAAATGGTAAGAAGTGGCAAGAATACACAGAAGAACTATACAAAAGAGATGTTAATGATGCAGATAACCACAATGGTGTGATCACTGGACTAAAGCCAGACCATCCTGGAGGGTGAGGTCAAGTGGGCCTTAGAAAATATCACTACAAACAAAGCTAGTGGAGGTGATGAAATTACAGCAGAGCTATTTCAAATCCTAAAAGATGATACTGTGAACTCAATATGCCAGCAAATTTGGAAAACTCAGCTGTGGCCACAGGACTGGTAAAGGTCAGTTTTCATTCCAATCCCAAAGAAAGGCAATGCCAAGGAATGTTCATTGCACATTTTCACTCATCTCACACGCTAGCAAAGCAATGCTCAAAATTCTCCAAGCTAGGCTTCTACAGTATGTGAACAGAGAACTTTGAGTATTCAAGCTGGATTTAGAAAAGACAAAGGAACCAGAGATCAAATTGACAACATCTGTTGGATCATAGGAAAAGCAAGAAAATTCCAGAAAAACATCTACTTCTGCTTTATTGACTATGCTAGAACTTTTGATTGTGAGGATCACAACAAACTGTAGAAAATTCTTAAAGAGACAGGAAACCAGACCACCTCACCTGCCTCCTGAGAAACCTGTATGCAGGTCAAGAAGCAACAGTTAGAACTGATATGGAACAATGGACTGGTTCAAAATTGGGAAAGGAGTACTTCAAGATTGTATATTGCCACCCTAATTAGTTAATATATATGTAGAGTACATCATGTGAAATGTCAGGCTGCATGAAGCACAAGCTGGCTGTCGGGAGAAATATCAAACCTCAGATATGTAGATGACACCATCCCAATGGCAGAAAGTGAAGAGGAACTGAAGATCCTCTTGAAAGTGAAAGAAGAGAGTGAAAAAGCTAACTTAAAACTCAACATTCAAAAAACAAAGGTCATGGTAACCAGTCCCATCACTTTACGGCAAATAGATGGGGAAACAATGGAAACAGTGACAGATTTTCTTTTCTTGGGGTCCAAAATCACTGCAGATAATGACCACAGCTGTGAATATAAAAGACTCTTGCTCCTTGGAAGAAAAGCTATGATCAACCTAGACAGCTTATTAAAAAGCAGAGACATTACTTTGCCGACAAAGGTCCGTCTTATTAAAATTATGGTTTTTTTCAGTAGTCATGTATGGATGTGAGAGTTGGATCATAAAGAAAGCTGAGCACCAAAGAATTGACGCTTTTGAACTGTGGTGTTGTAGAAGACTCTGGAGAGTCGTTTGGAATGCAGGAGAAAGGAAATCAGTCTGGAATATTCATTGGAAGGACTGATGCTGAAGCTGAAACTCCAATACTTTGGTCACCTGTTGTGAAGAACTGACTCATTGGAAAAGACCTTGATTCTGGGAAAGACTGAGGGCAGAAGGAGAAGGGGACTACAGAGGATGAGTTGGGTAGATGGCATGAATGGCTGCTTAATGGACATCATTCTGAGCAAGCTCTAGTAGTTGGTGATGGACAGGGAAGCCTGGCATGCTACAATTCATGGACAGGACTGAGAGACTGAACTGATTGAAAGGCTGTGTCGTCCTCCCCAGTGACCAAGGAAGCATGCAGATACAGTCTCCACATTCTGCCTGTAGCCTCTACAAATTGCTAGAGCCTCCCCAGCAGGAGCTAATACACATGTCTGGAACCTGGCTTTTGCAGCTGACATTCAGGGGACACACCCCTGGATTACTAGGCTCTAATGGCCTGTGTTTGCCTCTTCCACACAGTACTTTGGCCACCTTATGCGAAGAGTTGACTCACTGGAAAAGACTCTGATGCTGGGAGGGATTGAGGGCAGGAGGAGAAGGGGATGACAGAAGATGAGATGGCTGGATGGCATCAGTGACTCGATGGACGTGAGTCTGAGTGAACTCCGGGAGTTGGTGATGGACAGGGAGGCCTGGCGTGCTGCGATTCATGAGGTCGCAAAGAGTCGGACAAGACTGATCAACTGAACTGAACTGAATAGCATACAGAGAAAGTTTTTAACCAGCACTCTCTCCCCACCCTACCCCTAGGGGCTCATTACAGAGAGAACAGATAAACTCTTATCTCTTAATCTTCACAAGAAAGAGGTCTATTTGCATAATTTAAAACTGCTGCACTAGAGTGTACTGGCTTCCAATCAAGCTGCATCTAGGTGAAGACCAGGATCTTCTCTGTTGGGACAATGACAAAGCTTAGTATGACCTTGAATCTTGGAAGCCACTAACCAAAGAAGATGGCTTTAACAAACAAAAAGGTTTGTTTTTAAAATTATAGTCTTCTAAGTCACTAAAGCAAAGAAGATGACTTTAACAAACAAAAAGTTTGTTTTTAAAATTATAGTCTTCAGGGGTCTTCCCTGGTCCTTCAGTGGTAAGGAATCCAGCTACCAGAGACATGGGTTCGATTTCTGACCCAGGAAGATCCCACATCACAACTAAGCCTGAGTGCCCCAACTATTGAAGCCCACCTTCCCTAAAGATTGTGCTCTGCAGTAACAGAAGCTTCTGCAAAGAGAAGTCCACACTCTCAAGCAGCTTGAGAATAGCATCTGCTCACCACAACTAAAGAAATGCCCATGAAGCAATCAAGACCAGCACAAACAAACAAAAAATGATAGTCTTGGCAATTTCCTAACAATCCAGTGATTAGGACATGGTGCTCTCACTCTCAGGGACCAGGGTTCGATACCTGACTCGGGAACTAAGATCCCAAAAGCTGTGAGGCATGGCTAAGAAAGAAACAAAATGGTAGTCTTCTCAAAAAAAGGTTTTGGGAAAACTAGACAGCCACATGCAAAAAAATGACACTAGACTATCATCCTACACCATCCACAAAAATTAACTCAAAATGGATGAATACTTGAACATAAGACCCTGAAATTATAGACTCATTGAAGAAAATAAGAAAGGTAAAGTCCTTGATGTTGATTTTGGCACTTTTTTTTTTTTTTTGATTTGGCAATAAAAGCTAAGGCAGTAAAAGCAAATGAGACTACAAATGAGACTACATCTGTCTAAAAGGCAAGCTTCAGTACCTTAAAAGAAATCATCAAAATATGAAGAGTCAGTATATACAATAGGCAAAAATATTTGTAAATCATATCAGATAAGGGGTTACCATATAAAATATATAAGCAACTAAATAGCAAAAAAGCAAAGCAATACAATAAAAAATTGACAGGAAAACTGAACATATATTTTGCCAATGAAGGTATAAAAATGACCAACAGGTACATGAAAAGGTAGTCAACATCACTAATCATCAGGGGAATGTAAATAAAAACCACAATGAAATATTATTCCTCAACTCTTAGAGTGGTTATTATCAAAAGGACAAGAAATAGCAAATATTTACAGGGATATAAAGAAAGGGAAACCTTGGGAGCTGATGGAAATTTCAATTAGTTCAGCCACTATGGAAAATAGCTTTGGAAGTTTTTTAAAACTCAAAGAATTACTGTATGATCAAGAAATTCAACTTCTGGGTGAACTTCCCTGGTGGCTCAGAGGTTAAAGCGTCTGCCTGCAATGCAGAAGACCTGTGTTTGATCCCTGGGTTGGGAAGATCCCCTGGAGAAGGAAATGGCAACCCACTCCAATATTCTTGCCTGGAGAATCCCACGGGCGGAGGAGCCTGGTGAGCTACAGTCCACGGGACGCAAAGAGTCAGACACGACTGAGTGATGTCACGTCGGGTATATATCCAAAGGAAATTAAAACAGGATATTGAAGACATGTCTGATCCCCCATGTTCTTTGCAGCATTATTCATAATAGCCAAGATATAGGGGGAAAATAAAATATATATATATATATATATATAGTAATACAATGGAATACTAGTCAGCCATGAGAAAGAAGGAAATTCTGACATTTATGACCACAGGAATGAACCTTGAAAGTATTATGCTAAGTAAAATAAGTCAGATTTAAAAAAAGAACTGCATGGTATCGCTTATATTTAGAATCTTAAAAAATAAAGAAATTGTCAAGTTCATAGAAAAAGAGTAGAAAAGTAGTTTATCAAGGGAATGATTTCAGTGAGCCCGGACTTTTTACATCTTCCCATACATGGAAAAGCACTAAATTTATTAACTCGGTATATCTGGTTTTCTTTGATAAACAATAACCTTCTGATGTTCAGACTACCTGCCCTTTGTTGCAAAATTCATATGTATTCTAGGGCTCCCCACCCTCAGAGCAGGGTTACTTGAGATGAGATGCTGTCTTGTACACTTGAAGTCCTAAAAATTACCACTGAATAAAACATAACTCTTAACCTTTAGGTTGTGCATATTTTTTTAAGTGGACATCTATCAGTGGATGAATGTAGTAGTAGTATGTATACAACGGATATTATTCAGCCATGAGAAAGAAGGAAATCCTGCCATTTATGTAAACGGTTTTGAATCTTGAAGGTACTATGCGATGTGAAATAAACCAGACAGAAAAAAGAGAAATATGAGGAAGGCAATGGCACCCTACTCCAGTGTTCTTGCCTGGACAATCCCAAGGATGGGGGAGCCTGGTGGGCTGCCATCTATGGGGTCACATACAGTCGAACACGACTGAAGCAACTTAGCAGCAGCAGCAGCATTGCTTATATTCTAAAAAAGAAAAAATCAACTTCATTGAAACATAGAGTATAAAAGTGGTTTCCAGGAGCTGGCAGGTACAGGAAATAAGGAGAGGCTGATAAAAGGGTACAAGTTTTCAGGTATAAGAGAAATAAGTTTTGTCTAAGGAGGGTGCCCACTCCAGTGTTTTTGCCTGGAGAATCCCAGGGACAGAGGAGCCTGGTAGGAGGCCATCTATGGGGCCGCACAGTGTCGGACATGACTGAAATGATTCAACAGCAGCAAGGAGGGTGCGGTCCATAGGATCACAAGGAGTTGGATATGACTGAAGCAACTTACCACACACATACCAAGGATATAATATAAAAGGCAGTGACTATAGTTAGTAACACTGTATCATATAATTGAAATTTGCTAAGAGAGTAAACTGTAAATACTTTCACCAGACAACAAAAATTGTGTGGGAATAGATTAATTAACTAGATGGAGTGAAATTCTTTTACAAAGGACATGTAGAGTAAATCATCATAATGTACACTTGTAATAATTTTTCATTACATCTCAATAAAGCTAAAATTAAATAAATAAATATTCATAAGGATGGAGCTCCAGTTAAATAGGATTAGTATCTTTATACAAAGGAGAAGAAATCTCACTCTCCCTTGCTCTCTTTCTCTCTCTACCATGTGAGGACATTGCAAGAAGGCAGCTATCTGCAAGCTAGGAAGAGAACACTTACCAGGAACCAAATCACCTGGAACTTTGATTAGGATACTCCAGTCTCAAGAACTGTGTTTCTATTGTTTAAACCACCTCATCCATGGTATTTTGTTATGGCAGCCCTAGCACACTAAGACATCACACACACCATTCCCAACTTAGTAGAGATACTTGGAACATAGTCTATACTGATATTTTACCACTCCTTATAACCTACTAGAAACTACACCCTAGCCAAGTGGAATTCACCCCCTAGTGCTCGCATCCCTTGTATATCCCTTCTAAATCTCAAATGAACAAATCAGTTAACAAAACACCATCTATTTGCATATATGTTAGATTCTCAAACTATTATTGTAGTGAAATTTTGTTAATATAAACAAGCAAGAATGTGCTAGATTATAACTATTTCATAAACTGGATAACTTAATTGATCTGTTCTGCTTTAGTAAGATTGCAACAAAACATGATATGGTGGTGTTCAGGGTAAAAGCAATTTGAACACCAAATCTTTCATCTTAATAAAGGCAAGCAACATGAAATATCCATTAGGGAATTGTGTATTGCTCATGGAAAAATAAGTCAATGTGAATTGGGCAACAGGTTTCTATTGATTAAATAACACATGTGTGTACCTACTAACTGATAAAGTTAATAAGTAAAAGCATAGTCCAACCAAAAGACAAGACAACCATTTCTTATTTGTAATTCAATTTCAGTTTGATGGAACTCAGTGTTTCCTTTAATTCATGAAAGCATTTCTGACTCTGAAAGGACTTTAAATAATCAGTATGTTGTAAAAATCTAGACAGACTGCAATACTAAGCAGGGAATGCACTTATTCTTTGCACTTCTAAATCAAGAGAAATTATAAAAGTTCTATTCAATATTATTTAATAATAATAGGGAACCTGGCAGCTAGTTATTGAGAGGGAATATATGATGATATCTAGCCTCATATTCAGAGAAGGCAATGGCACCCCTACTCCAGTATTCTTGCCTGGAATATCTAATGGATGGAGGAGCCTGGTGGGCTGCAGTCCATGGGGTCGCTAAGAGTCGGACATGACTGAGCGACTTCACTTTCACTTCTCACTTTCATGCATTGGAGAAGGAAATGGCAACCCACTCCAGTGTTCTTGCCTGGAGAATCCCAGGGATGGGGGAGCCTGGTGGGCTGCCGTCTATGGGGTCACACAGAGTCAGACACGACTGAAGTGACTTAGCAGCAGCAGCAGCAGCCTCATATTAGTCTAAAACATGAATAATAACAGTATGGCCAATTACAGCTTTGACCTCACCATACCATATCAAACAGCCATCAAAATATGTTATTTTACTGTGTTTTTATATATTTATGACCAATATGCATTATGGTGCTAAGTTGCTTCAGTCGTGTCCGACTCTGTGCGACCTCACAGACGGCAGCCCACTGGGCTCTGCCATCCCTGGGATTCTCCAGGCAAGAACACTGGAGTGGGTTGCCATTTCCTTCTCTAATGCATGAAAATGAAAAGTGAAAGTGAAGTTGCTCAGTCGTGTCTGACTCAGTGACCCCATGGACTGCAGCCCACCAGGCTCCTCCATCCATGGGAGTTTCCAGACAAGAGTACTGGAGTGGGGTGCCATTGCCTTCTCTGATACATTATGGTACCATGGATTTTGCTAGGCAACCTATACTGCCTCTCTTACAACATATCATTGAGAAGAGGTTAGATGAGACTTGGGACGAAGGAAGACTACAGAAATATTTATTTAAAAAATCTGTGGATTTATTTTACTTACAGACCTTGCTTATATACAAGTGGGTTTTTAGCACAAAACAGAATTTAGATTCATAAGTTCTATCCCTTTACTATAACAAAATCTATATGATTTAAGGTTTTTAGTCTTCCAGTCTTATACCTGGCAAAATACTGACACTCACAGATTCCCAATCAAATTTTGGGATGATAGCTTATTCATAAATCAACTTGTAAATCTTGTGATTTTTTCAAAACAAAATCAATATTACATATGGTGGTAGTATGCTTTCTCAGACTATTAAACTTGTTTAACTCATGTTATATATGAAAGTGAAAGTCTCTCAGTCGGGTCCAACTCTGAAACCTCATGGACTACACAGACCATAGAATTCTCCAGTCCAGAATAAAACTGGTGTGGGCAGCCTTTCCCTTCTCCAGGGGATCTTCCCAACCCAGGTATCAAACCCAGGTCTTCTACATTGCAGGTAGATTCTTTACCAGCTGAGTTGCAAGGGAAGCCCAAGAATACTGGAGTGGGCAGCCTTTCCCTTCTCCAGTGGATCTTCCTGATCCAGGAATCAAACAAGGGTCTCCCACATTGCAAGCAGATTCTTTACCAACTGAGCTATCAGGGAAGCCCCATGTTATATATAAAGTATGTAGTTTATGGTTATCATGAATCTCAAGACAATAATCAGTATTTAATCATTCATTACAACAAAAATATTACACCCATTATCACATTTATTTCTACAGATGAACCAAAAAAAAAAAAAAAAAAACCCTCAGTGGGATATGTGAGTCAAACTCCCATTTTAAATTAGGCCAAAAAAAAAAAAAAAAAGAGAGAGAGAGAGAGAGAGAAACATTTATCACAACAAACTGTGGAAAAATTCTTAATGAAATGGGAGTACTAGACTACCTTACTGGTCTACTGAGATCCCTGTATGTGAGTCAAGAAGCAACAGTCAGCATTGGACATGGAATAACTGACTGGTTTAAAATTGGGAAAGAAGTATGACAAGGCTGTATATTGTCACCCTGCTTATTTAACTTCTATGCAGAGTACATCATGCAGGATGCTGGGGTGGATAAATTACAAGCTGGAATCAAGATTGCTAGAAGAAATATCAATAGTCTCAGATATGCAGATGATATTCTCTAATGGCAGAAAATGAAGAGGAACTGAAGAGCCTCTTGAGGGTGAAAGAGGAGTGTGAAAAAGCTGGCTTAAAACTCAACATTCAAAAAATGAAGATCATGGCATCTGGCCCCATTACATAGCAACTAGATGGGGAAAAAAAGGAAGCAGTGACATATTTTATTTTCTTGGCCTCCAGAATAAATGTGATAGTGATGGTAGCCATGACATTAAAAGATGCTTGCTCCTTGGAAGGAAAGCTATGAAAAACTTGGACAGCATATTCAAAAGCAGAGACATCACTTTGCCAATGAAGGTCACCGATGAAGGTCCATATAGTCAAAGTTATGATTTTTCCAGCAGTCATGTATAGATGTTGAGAGCTGGACTATAAAAAAAGGTTGAGTGCCAAAGTATTGACACCTTTGAATTGTGGTGCTGGAGAAGACTCTTGAGAGTCCCTTAGACTGTAAGATCAAGCCAGTCAATCCTAAAGGAACTCAACCCTGAATACTCATTGGAAGAATTGGTAATGAAGCTGAAGGTCTAAAACTTTGGCCACCTGATATGCAGAGCCAACTTATTGGAAAAGACCCTGATGGGAAAGACTCAAGGCAAAAGGAGAAGGTAGCAGCAGAGGATGAGATGGCTAGATAGCATCATTGACTCAATGGAAATAAATTTGAGCAAACTCCATAGTGGAAAACAGTAGCTTGACTTGCTGCAGTCCATGGGGCTGCAAAGAGTCAGACACAACTTAGCGACTGAAAAACAACAAAAAGAAGATGTATTACCTCTTCCAAGATCACAAATCTATTCAAAATTTATACAGTTTAAATGCACAGTATGCAGCATTTATTATATGCTAAGTATTATTAAAGAGCTTCCCTGGTATTTAAATAATTTAATCATCACTTTCCAATTTGGATTTAATATCTTTATTAAATTGGTTCTAATGTTTACCTCTCAAATACAATTGTTGTTTGCTCTGTCTCATTAAAGCTAGTCAAAAACACAATCCTGAGATGTTCTAAAGATGCTGATGATTTGCAATAATGGGGAGAAGTTAAGTGCGTAAAAATCACATTTTGGAAAATCTCCACTCTTTTTTATGACATGTGTTTGTGGATGATTCCTTTATGGAATATTCATCTCATATAAATTCTTGCCCCAGAGCCCCATTACCTGTTTAGTTTATTTTACTGTTTGTTTAGACAATCAGAAGAAAACACACACACACAACATAGGTGAATCTCTGAAAGTGACAAAAGAATAGATTTTACCTAGATTTCAGAGAATAACACTCTACTCATCTGTTCAGCTTTCATGAAAGGAAGCTGATCTTAATATCATTAAAATAAACTGCAGAGCAGGATGGAGGACAGGCTCCCTGGTGGTATGGAAAACAGCTTGAGATGCATAGGAATCAAACTCAGGTCTCCTGCATTGCAGATAGATTCTTTATCGACTGAGCTATGAGGGAAGCCCCCTAACTTGCAAAGTTGTGACAATAATATCAGAGATCTAATTAAAGTATTTTAAAGATTAAATAAAATAATTCATATAAGGACCTTAAAACACTCTCTGGCATATAGCAGGCCCCTCTAAAGGTTAACTATTGTCATTGCTGCTACTGGTAATAATAATGTTATTTTTAAAATATACATTGTGTTCTAGATGCTAAGGTGATAGTTTTGAACAGAGATCTATACAAATTGCAACTGTGCAAATAATCTCCACTGTTACTGATGGGATATTCTAATGAGAAGCTATACCATATTCTGAAATGACATAAGAAAATAATCTCCAGGTGACTTTGCATCAAACCCATTTGCTGCATGCAGCTACCAAGGTAAATGGTAGGGTGTCAAAGTGGACCTCTCATCAGCATTTCTATTTCCATAGGCCTAAGGGTCCACAGATGTGAGCAATATAGGGTTCCTGGAAGGCTTAGGCATCATGAATAGGTCCCTAATTTCTGATTCAATCTCTTTAAAGAGCAAAAACCTCTTTAGAAGGTATATGTGTGAATGTTAGAGTCAGAAAGGCCTGAGTTCTCCCTGAGTCTTTATCTTACAAAAAGTGTGTGAACTGGAACAAATTGTTAAACTTCTATGAGACATAGACACAAAGTGGAGATGACACAATATACAAGCTAGGCAGATAATAACTAAAAAGGATGATGTATGTTAGACATAGTAGCTTACAGGTTATTAGGCTTTGGCAAGTTAGCTATTCTTATATTATCATATCTAAACTTTAAATTGGAAAATCAAGCATACATTTATCTTTAAAAAAAATCTAACTTTCATATATGTGTACATATGTATGTATTTTCATATTTAGGTAAACCCCTGGGTGTATGTTCCCAGAGATAATGGGTAAAACAAAACCCTTTTTACTTGAGAAGCCCTTTAAATCTATAATGTAGACCAGAGCAGATTCTTAAGTCCTCTTGTTGAATTAACAGACCATCTTTCTCAGCTTTTAGATCACTTTTCTTAACATAGACCACAATCCAAATATTTACACTGACCCCTCTAAATCATGGGGCTTCCCGGGTGGTGCTAGTGGTGCTAGTTGTCCCAGGGATATAGAACCTGTCTGTCAGTGAAGGATACACAAGAAACAAGCTTTCAATCCTTGGGTCAGGAAGATCCCCTGGAGGAGGGCATGGCAACCCACTCCAGTATTCTTGCCTGGAGAATCCCATGGACAGAGAAGCCTGGAGGGCTACAGTCCACAGGGTCGCAGGGAATCTGACAGGACTGCAGTGACTGACCACACACACACGGTGAAGTATAAACAAACTGCGGTTATTCTGAAACTGGGTTCATCGCTTTCCCATTTCTTTTCAGCTCACTCCCAGGCACTTAAGGCTATTAGGCAAAAGTATGCCATGAATGGCATTGCACCTGGTATGGTGGGTGCTCTCAGGTGGAGAAGCAGATGTATAACGGACCCATTTGAAAATGCTACATTAGAGAAATAGCTCTACAAACAAAATTAGTGAGATAATGCTGAGGACTGTTCTTCCTTCTGTTCCTTTCTAATTCATCATCCAGAAAAAGGAATTGCCAGGTAAACCATGGAGGAGCACAATTAAGGTGGAAGGCAAAGTGAAGGAGTTTTGTAGCAGCTGGCATCCCTTGAAATTGCACAGGGAGAGAGAATGCAAACTAAGGTAATCGGCTCATATATCCGTGCAGAGTGAGTCATTTAGTCAGCGTATGGAACGTTTCCGGTTGTCCCAGGGATATAGACAAGGAACTAAATATTGACTCAGCAAGAGCTCAAATGAGAAGTCTAATTAAATCAAATAGTACAAAGGGGAGGCTTGTTTCATAGACTCCAGTAATTGCTTAAAACTCAAAAGAGACGAAGTAAATGTCAAAAAGGTATCTTACAACCAGTAGATATATATAGTGAGGCATAAGGAAGACAGGAGCATACTAGTGAACATAAGTTCAAAGGCTACTGTTGGCTCTTTTGTGAAAAATGGTTGCATGCTGTCATGGCCATAAGTATTATCATTAGAGCCACCTTTTAAGTAAAGTCTGGCACTGACACATGCCTCAGCATATGAGTTTGAATTTTACTTTAATGACTGGCTATGTGCAGAAATGTCTTAGGATAATGTTCTTGCCTTCAAAGAACTTGATGAAGAGCTAGTGAAGGAGAGGTGTAACACTTGAGTTCTAAAAGTGCTGTGCTTCAAATTCCACTCCAGAAAGTAGAGTATGTAAAGGACCATGGGGGCTTGCCAGGTAGCGCTAGTGGTAAAGAACCCACCGCCAATGAAGGAGATATAAGACATACGAGTTTGATACCTGGGTCAGGAAGATCTCCTGGAGAAGGGAATAGCTACCTGCTTCTCACCTTAAAACCCCATGGACAGAGGAACCTGGTGGGCTACAGGCCATGGGGTTGCCAAAAGTTGGACACGACTAAGCGACTAAGCGCGTGCACGCACGCGCACACACACACACACACACACACACAAGACCATGAGGATGATTCTAGTGTCCTCATTGTTAGCTATTTCAGAATACAGTGTTGGAAATATGGTATAGCATGTGTTTAAATAGGCAGACAGATGAAGGATTCTAATTTTTAGCTCTGAGACCTGAAAGCTACCATCATTGGACCCTGGGGGTGGCAGAGCCCCTCCTAAATCAGAGGATGGAGGTGGAGAAGCTTAATTAGTTTCTCTGTTTCTCATTTCTAAAATGAAGGTAACAGTGGGACTGTCCTCAGAGCATTGCTTATATATAAAATAATTAATTTATGTAAGGGAATTTAAAATATCTGGTCATTATTGAGAGCTTGATAAATGTTAGTTATCATTGATATTATCATTATTCTTCTTATAACTAGCACAGAAGTGAAGAATAAGAACCTTGTCCTAAAAAAGCTTCCCATCTGCTCAAAGTTTAAAATAAAGACCTTGACTCTGCTCAGTTTCCCATTCAGTGTTGCTCTCCTGGAAAAATTGCTATTGATATTATATATATGTGCTTGAGAATCAGCACATGAAGTCCTTCAGACTATGCAAATCAGAGTGTTTTCTTTACTACCAATATTAGTCATTTATTGTTTAAAACAATTATTAGTTTATTAATTCAGTGTTGTTCTTAAGCATTTCTATAACATATTGACCTGTTGTCCTCTGCTCCACAACTTCAAATCCTATGCTATCAGAGATGTTAGTTTTGCCAAAATGATTCCCCAGAATTTTGGGGTGGCTTAAGTTCAACAAAGGTTCGTCTAGTCAAGGCTATGGTTTTTCCTATAGTCATGTATGGATGTGAGAGTTGGACTGTGAAGAAATCTGAGCATCGAAGAATTGAGGCTTTTGAACTGTGATATCGGAGAGACTCTTGAGAGTCCCTTGGACTGCAAGGAGATGCAATCAGTCCATTCTAAAGAAGATCAGTCCTGGGTGTTCTTTGGAAGGAATAATGCTGAAGCTAAAACTCCAGTACTTTGGCCATCTCATGTGAAGAATTGACTCATTGGAAAAGACTCTGATGCTGAGAGGGATTGGGGGCAGGAGGAGAAGGGGACGACAGAGGATGAGATGGCTGGATGGCATCACCAACTTGAAGGACGTGAGTTTGAGTGAACTCCAGGAGTTGATGATGGACATGGAGGCATGGCGTGCTGTGATTCATGGGTTGCAAAGAGTTGGACATGACTGAGTGACTGAACTGAACTGAACTGAAGTTCTACTCTGTGAGGCAATTGAATATTTCTGAACTATGACATTTGCTTAAATACTCTAATGTTGAATAAACATATTTCTATGCCCCGTCTTTCTTCATTCTAAGAGTTAAATGTCTCCATTTGCATTAGCAATAAGTCCAAGTATCTATCTGAAGACTGTTTACCTTATGCTGAATGCAGTTAAAGACAGCCCAAGACTTATATTGTACAATTCTTCTGTTACTCATCAGCCATGGATGGACCAAACTAATTCTGGTTCAGAAGTAAAGATAATTATTCTTCTTCAAAGCCCTTATCAAGTGCCACTGCTGAAAAAGTGGATGAGCAATAAGCAGTCTTATGATATGCAGAGGAATTATCTCACTAAAAGAATACTTTCCTAGACTTCTCTTAAATGTAATTTGAAATAACATTTATAACAATTAGATGAATAATATCACATCATGAAAACTATATTAGCTAATACTATGATTACTGCTACTACTGCTGCTGTTGCTGCTACTACCACCAGTTAATATTTAATGAGCACCTGCTATATATATATATGCCAGATATGATCTGAAGACCTTACAGAGTAATTTATTTTCCTCCTGAAAGTATTTATCAGCCACTGAGTAACATTTCTAGCCTTTTCTTTCCTGGTATAGAGATGTTGGAGGCTTCACAGTGAGATTTGAGAAAGTACATAAACACTTGTTCTGAGTAACTATGTAAATAAAAGCTCTCTAATAACTTGAATCAAACTTAAATGTGAGAACAAAGTGAAAACTTCACTTTAAGTCATTGAGAATTGGGAAGTGTTTGTTATGACAGGAGAATGTAACTTAAGTTGACTAACTCAGTGCAGTTGACTAGAAAAGCATTAAGTTTCTATTTTTCAATTATAGATATTCTTTTCTGTGCTCTGTGATGCAGAACCTGAGGCAAGACTTTAAAAAAAATGATCTATTTTTGTGCAAAAGGAGCATGAATTTATATTCTGTGGGTGCTTGCAAACATAAGTAAATCTCCTAAAACATTCACAAAGGGATGTCAGTTTTGTCATTAGCAATCCCATACATGTGAGCATGCATGTGTGTACACACATATACACAAACATAGTTCAATGTTTGCAGTGTATGAGTGACATCTAAACAATATGTGTCTTTACAGAGCCTTTGCATAAATTTGGTGATGAACTGCCTATGACTCAGGACTTGCTCAAAGCCTTTCCTGCAACAATTAAAATTGTAAAGAGATAATTAATGCACTTGTTGTCCTTGAGTTGATAGAGCATTGTTTTTGTCATCAGCTGCATCATCAGAAAGCAGCATTTCTAGATCATATTTTTATAAATCCTTACAGAAAAGCTTTGACTAAATTGAAGTTTAATGTTTAACTTTAGATTTTTTGTGGGTCAATGTCAGAAATGTCTATTTGAATATCTGTCTTTTATGAACCCCTAGGTTAGAACATGGAAGAAGGCAATGGCATCCCACTCCAGTACTCTCGCCTGGAAAATTCCATGGATGGAGGAGCCTGGTGGGCTGCAGTCCATGGGGTCGCTAAGAGTCAGACACNGTTATTGATATTTCTCCTGGCAATCTTGATTCCAGCTTGTGCTTCTTCCAGTCCAGCGTTTCTCATGATGTACTCTGCATATAAGTTAAATAAGCAGGGTGACAATATACAGCCTTGACGTACTCCTTTTCCTATTTGGAACCAGTCTGTTGTTCCATGTCCAGTTCAAGCATGACAATTCATAAATAGAATTTGTGAATTAGCATTTCCAAAAATTAACCTTTTTTTCTCTTTTGCCTGTCTTTTCTTTCCAACTGAATTCTTTGAGAACTTTTGATTGTTGACTGAACTCCATATTGTTTCAGGTCAGCAACATGAGAATAAATGTATATTCTATATTTACAAGTACAAAGGGACACAAAGAGCTCTGTAACCTGAGGCTGGATGCACATTTCCACTCCCATCACTTACTAACCATGTGACAATTGCAAGTTTACTTTTAGCATTGTTGAGAGAATAAGAGAATATATACAAATGTGTCAATAAGAGTGGTGTCTTCAGCAAATTCTCCTATCACCTCTTTTCTTTTTCTAAAGAAAGTGACAGTAAAGGACACAGCGATGCTATCTTGTGTCTTCAGAGTAGGTACCTACAGAGAGCTTGAAAGGAATTTATACAGTTGGTTTACTGAAGGTCTGTTTTCAGGAAAAAGGTAGGAAAGAAAGAGGAATAGGGTGGGTGAGGGTGGAACTAAATAAGAATATTACTAGTCTCAACCAGAGACCTGCTTTGGCAAGCCTGCATAGGGAGCTGTGAAATTGCATAGCAGAACTGACTCCACCTTGATGCAAGGAGCCTGGCCTTTTGTTTCATCTTCTCACATCAGTCACTGGCTCTAGACTTCCAGGCCTGCAGGCATGGGTGTACATAACCACCCAGACAGAGTGATTCCTGTTTGGCTGAGAACAATCATCCAGAGAGGGGGAGAAGCTGTGAGCTGTCAGTAGCCAGCACTTGTGCAGCTGAAGATGGGAAAATGACCACATAAGGGGATCCTAGCAGAAATAATGGCATCAGTAGCAACACTATCAGTTTTCTCTTAACTCTTACCTTCCCATAGACCAATAGTCCTCACCCAGAGACAATTTTGCATTTGGCAGTGTCTGAAAACATTTTTGTTTATCACAACTGAGTGAGGGGGTGGAGGTGGGTGCTGGCATGTAGTGGGCAGAGTGCCAGGATACTGCTAAATATTTCACAACACACAGGACAATCCCCCAGAAAAAATAATTGCTGTTGTTTAGTTGCTTGGTCATGTCCTACTCTTGCAACCCCATGGACTGTAGCCAGCTGGGCACTTCTCTCCATGGGATTCTCCAGGCAAGAATACTGCAGTGGGTTGCCACTTATCCAGCAGATCTTTCCAGCCCAATGATTGAACTCGAGGCTTCTGCATTGGCAGGCAGATTCTTTACCACTGAGCCACCAGGGAAATCCTAGAATAAATAATTATCCAGACCCAAATCCCAAATGCCAAAAGTGCCAAACGAGAAATCCTAGAATAATCAGAAACACAGAAGTCAATATGTAATATTTACTACTAACAATTATTGATTTACTATTAGTGTTAATATTATTCAAACTTTAGTAATCAAAAGGGAAAACTGTGGGGTCGTATTGATTTTGCACACATATTCACAAACATCCTCACAGGAACTTTTTCTGAATATAACTACTATTACTTCATAATCTACAACAATAAGCAAAAATTCAGCATGAGATGAGTTAGACTTAAATGACTGCTTCCACAAATGTCATCCACACTGCCTTGTGTTGTTTTTGCTTTTTTTTTTTTTCACATCTCTTTCAGTTTTGTCTTTGTCTATCTCTTTCTGCCCATGCCTTTATGCATTTTGACACCAATACTTTGTTGTCCTAGAATCTTTCACTCCTTGAATTTTTCTCCCCATTCTCCTAGCCTTTTTTTTTTTTCCATGCACTTTTTTCTCCCTGGTTTGCAGATGAACTCAGGATGAACTGAAAATCAGGATGTTTGCATCCAATTCTGTTCTTTTCCTTCAGCTGCACTTTGTCTAATGGGGAATTTGGCACCATCCTAGAGCTGTCAAATCCATCATAAGCATTTTAAAGTCCTCTCTTCCCACCTCTTTGAAGTTCTGTGTTTCAGGTTGTTTATCACAAAAGAGAAATAATGAATTCCCTCTCTTCTTCTCTAAGGAGTGTCAACAATTAACAAGCTAATTTTTTTTCCCTAAATAAGAAATAGTCTTTTCCATTAAGTTTTATATTTTTCAAATATTTCCTTTTTAATAATATCTAACTATCTGACATACAGTAAGAACATGGAAATAATTATGAGAAGTAAATTTAACAATAAAGACTCTCACATCACATTTATATTTTTCTTTCTTTCCCCACTCTATTTCTTTTCCTGTTGCCTCCTATTAGCTTCTCATGTTAAAGGTGAAGGTGAAAAGTGTGTTCTGATTAGGCTTTCTAAAGAATACGGGATCATTAAATTTATTTTTATAAATAATACTCTGTTCTAGTCAATGTTTTCTACATCTTTCAATTAAAATTATTCTTTATCTCTTGACATCCACAGCAACTATCCCAGCTGAGTATTCAAAGACCACATCCTGTCATTCTGGCACTGACCCCACTGGGATGCTGAAGAGGTTACTTTCAGTAGTGATGGAGTAAAAAACAGAAGTTGGATTCTAGTCCTGACTGTTGTTAGATACCATCATGCACTGAGACAAGTCATTGATAGCTCTTGACCCATTTCATAGTTTGTAAAATTGATTTGAATTGGGTACTTATGAATAGATTATTTCTAAGATTCCTTCAAGTGCTATTACATATATCTGGATGCATTTGGAATACACAAACCAAGAAATATACAACCAAGAAAATCTAACCCATTCTGATATCAGCTCACCTAAACACCAAGAGAATTTCATAGTCCACGTTACTACAATGCAAGGGGAAAAGAAAAAGAAAGATAAAACAACAACCCCATATCCTTTTTAGTTTTAAAATATATTCTTTTGGGAGTCTGGGATTGACAGGTTATACTGTGCTGTGCTAAATTGCCTCAGTTATGTTGGACTCTTTGTGACCCCATGGACTGGAGTCCACCAGGCTCCTCTATCCATGGGATTCTCCAGGCAAGAATATTGGAGTGGGTTGTCATGCCCTCCTCCAGGGGATCATCCCAACCCAGGAATCAAACCCATGCTTCCTGTGCATTGTAGGCAAATTCCTTACCAGGGAAGACCTTGACATGTAAAACTGGTATATTTAAGACAGATAACCAACAAGGACCTACTGTATAATGCAGGGAATATGGCTTAATATTCTGTAATAACCTACATGGGAAAAGAATTTTAAAAAATAGATACACATATTTGTATATATATGACTGAAAATTTTAAAAAAAAGAAAAAACAAAAAAACCTTTGAGTTAATGATGGTTGTGGTTTAGTCACTAAGATATGTTCGACTCTTGCGACCCCATGGACTATATAGCCTGCCGGGCTCCTCTGTCCATGGAATTCTCCAGGTAAGAATACTGGAGCGGGTTGCCATTTATTTTTCCAGGGGATCTTCCTGACCCAGGAATTGAATCCAGGTCTCCTGCATTGCAGACAGATTCTTTACTGATTGATTTACAAGGGAAACCCACCAATAGATTTAACTCTCAGGAAATTTGGGGAGTTTGCAGTTCATTTTTAACGCTAGATAGGCAAATGGAAGTAATAGACCTTAGGAGGCTTCCCCTTAGGTCTTAGACTTAGTGACTAAACTACAAAATCTATTGGCAGTGTCTTCCTTCTCGTTACTTTTTTCTCCTTGCCTTTCTCCTTATACTTCTCTGCTTCTTCATTTCTTTCGTCTCTCCTCATTCCACTTCATACATCTCCTAGTCCTTTTTTAAAATCTGTAAATCCTTCAGTTGGTTTTCCAAATCTCTTCATTTTTCCAATTTTCTTGATGACTACCAAAGACTGCAGTGGGTTCAGAAAGCTCCTTAACTAATTCCCTTAATGTCTTAACATAGTAAGCACATTAACCTACTAAGTGATTCTGAATGTACTTCATTGCCAGGGTTCTGTAGGCCCTAGTGCTCTTTTGGTCAATAAATGTATTGTTGCTCTTCCTTACCATTCCTAGCTGAATGCGCACTGTCCCTTGATTTCAGCTAAAGTTAAATTGCTATTGTTTGGCAAATTTTTCCATCTTGCTGACCTTTTCCCCCCTGACTGATTAGTTTTATTATTTATCCAATTTTTAAAACTGTGTCTTTGGCACACCTGCCTCTGGGTAGAGAGCACAATTAAACACATTAAGGGAAATGCACAAAACATGGTAATTATGTAATTAATCAGTTCTAGGTAACATAACAAATTGCTAGCCTAGAAGCATAACACTTAGAGAAAGGGTAATTTTAAGAATTTAAAACCATTTTAGTTATTAGACTTTTTCTTTTGAATTTTACACACATATATATACATATATATGTGTGCTAGGATACGAAGGTATTTATTTCTTCATAGCAAGACTCCTTTCACAAAGTAAAACAGCTTCCCCACTTGGCACCATGCTTGAGGACACTAGAGAAACAATTGATGGAGAATTTATGGGAAAGCCCTTAGGTAACCTAAGTACATTTTAATCTTCTGAGAGTTATATTTATAATGTATTCCTAATTAGTACACTAATAAGTCAAAGAAGCTATAGAAAATGATCTGTAACCATGCATTCAATTACATGATTTCATTGTGTTTTGCTATCTTTGTTTTTCTTTTTCAATTAAACTTTTATCTACTCCCCCTTTTTTGTGAGAGGATAGCCATTGGAAAGCCACACTGGCTTCATTTTCATGTGACTGAAGGATAAAATGAAGCTGTCAGTTTCCACAATCCACATAATGTCCTAAAGCTCAGCTTTGGCAGAAAAATGTCAGGCATACATCAGGTAGTATATCTGTTTACTACCTCAAACACTGCTGGAAAACCTAGTATAAGTTACCATCTTTTCACTCTCACTGCATACTCAGTATTCAGTCCACTATGGCCTAAGTTTTGCTTTAGTCTTATTGCATCTGTTTTAGAAAAGATACCTTATAAATGTGAAAGCCAGTATGCACTTTAAGGTTCAGTTAACTTGAATTTTCTATGTTTGTAGACATTGACTACTGTATCATCAAGCATTGAAAAACATTCATGGACTTTAAAGGAAAAATTATATTAAAAACAGGTAATTAGAAAACCTATGAATATTGCTGTGATTTTGGTGATCACACAGGGTATGGTATATAATTGGTAGTTGTTACTCAGTATCTGTTCTCTTGGCATAGAAACAAAACTCTGATTTAGTTGGAGGAAGCAATGTGCCTAGATTTTAAAACACACAGAAACAAACAAATTTTACAATTTGCAGTGTCCTTTGCAGTTCCACATAGCTGTATAACTAAAGTTTTGCCAATAATACGTAAGTGAAGGCATTTGGAAGAGACTTAAAAAAAAGATGCAAGGAATTTTTGCTTCTGTTTCTCTTCATTTTTATTGTCTGGAATATAAATGCCAGAGTTAGAGAAGGCATATTTTGATCCTGATAAGAATGAAAGCCAGAAGCCAAATATAATAAAGTAGAAAGACAGTTCAATTTCCTGATGACTTTGAAATTAACATTTGGGACCGCCCATTTTGATTTTTTTTTTTTAATGGAGATAGTAAAATCCCAAATCCTTTAAACTGCCACAACCAAATCTCTGTATCTGATCCAGGCACACCAGAATCACATGTTGAGGAAAAGCATTCTTTCTGGATCTTTGTCTCAGCTACGTTTGGTCTTACTCAGCATACTCCCACTGACTGACTTATCCTTCATACCTCTCTCCTCTGTTCCAGAACCATATGCCCAACTTCTCCTAGACTTTTCTCTTCTGATATCTCTTACTCACTTATGACTAAGTCACTTATGACTAAAGACTGAATGAGCTGCCTTACCTTACCCTTCCTGGTCTGCTCTTTTTTCTATATATAGTTTTTGGCTAATGATGACACTTTTAACTAAGAAAACTATCAAATCTTAAAAGACTGGGGTAAGTCTTAATTTTTCCCACTTCATTTTTGATACTCAATAGATTACTGATTCTAATCATTTCTGCCTCAGAATATTTTCTTGCAAGGAAAAAATTTCTCCACTCTCACTAGTGTTGCCTTAATTCAAGTTCTCACTGTTAATGATCTTGAAGTATTTTTTAAAAATCTGAATAATCTTCTATCTTCCAGTTCCTCATCTTTTCATCTATCACCACCCTATCAGAATAAAGATGTAGCATATACACACACACAAGCACATACACACAGAGGAATATTACTCATCAGTACAAAATAGTGAAATTCTGTTATTTGCAAAAACATGAATGGACCAAGAAGTGTATTATGCTTAGTGAAATAAGTCATATAGAGAAGGCAAATACTGTATGCTATTACTTATGTGTAGAATCTTAAAAAAAAAAAATATAGCATAAAGAAATAGACTTGTAAAGACCAAACTAGAGGTTACCACTGGGGAGAGTAAAGGGGGTAGGAGCAAGATGGGGGTAAGGCTTTAAGAGGTACAAACTACTGCATTTAAAATTAATAAAATTCAAGAAGCTTCCCAGGGTAATAGAAATAAAACCAAAAATAAGCAAATGGGACCTAATCAAGTGTACAAGATTTTGTACAGCAAAGGAAATGATAAAAAAGACAACCTATGGAATGGGAGAAAATATTTGCTAATGATGAAACCAAAATTGTTTAATTTCCAAAATATACAAACAGCTCATACAACATAAACAACCCAATCCAAAAATGGGCAGAAGACCTAAAACACATTTCTCCAAAGAAGACACAAAGATGAACAGTAGGCACATGAAAAAATGCTCAATGTCACTAATTTTTAGAGAAATGCAAGTCAAAACTACAAGGTACCACCTGACACTGATTAGAATGATGCTTAATGACACTTTATTAAGAAGTCTACAAATACCGATGCTGGAGAGGATATGGAGAAAAGGAAACCCTTCTATATTGTTGGGAATATAAACTGGTATAGTCACTATGGAAAACAGTCTGGTGGTTCTTCAGAAAACTAAAAAAAGAAGTAATCCTATTACTGGCCATATACCTGGACAAAACTAAAACTCAAAACACATGCACCCCAGTGTTCACTGAAGCACTATTTCATTGAGTCACTTAGTTATACAGAGTCAGTCAGTCAGTTCAGTCACTCAGTCTTGTCCAACTCTTTGTGACCCCATGAATCACAGCACGCCAGGCCTCCCTGTCCATCACCAACTCCCGGAGTTCACCCAAACTCCCGTCCATCGAGTCGGTGATGCCATCCAGCCATCTCATCCTCTGTCATCCCCTTCTTCTCCTACCACCAATCCCTCCCAGCATCAGAGTCTTTTCCAGTGAGGTACAAAATTATAAATCAACTATGTTTCATATATATGGAATTTAGAAAGATAGTAATGATGACCCTGTATGTGAGACAACAAAAGGACACAGACATAGAGAATGGACTTTTGGCCTCAGAGGGAGTAGGAGGGGGCGGGATGATCTGGGAGAATGGCACTGAAGCATATATACTATTATGTAAGAAACGAATCACCAGTCTATGTTTGATACAGGATGCAGGATGCTTGGGGCTGGTGTACGGGGATGATCCAGAGAGACGTTGTAGGGTGGGAGGTGGGAGGGGGATTCGGGATTGGGCGCTTGTGTACACCTGTGGTGGATTCATGTCGATGTATGGCAAAGCCAATAGAGTATTGT
>SJYV01043117.1:225082-247919 GCA_006410875.1 Neotragus pygmaeus | reverse complement strand
AATGGACTTTTGGCCTCAGAGGGAGTAGGAGAGGGCGGGATGATCTGGGAGAATGGCACTGAAGCATATATACTATTATGTAAGAAACGAATCACCAGTCTATGTTTGATACAGGATGCAGGATGCTTGGGGCTGGTGTACGGGGATGATCCAGAGAGACGTTGTAGGGTGGGAGGTGGGAGGGGGATTCGGGATTGGGCGCTTGTGTACACCTGTGGTGGATTCATGTCGATGTATGGCAAAGCCAATAGAGTATTGTAAAGTCAAATTAAAAAATAAATAAATAAATTTTTTTAAAAAAAGAAAAAATGCAAGAATTATTTTGCAGCACATGGAAATACAATCATTACTCTATAAAAACTTTAAATAACCTATAAGAACATTGAACCAATATGTTATACACCTGAAATGAATATAATGTTGTAAATCAGCTATACTTTAATAGAAAATAAAAGGTTAGGGGTTATTTTTTAAAAAGGTAGCTTCAAATAATACATGTATTTGTTTATATCCATCTCAAACTTCAACTTTTTCAATTATTCTCAGTTGCCTACACAATAAAGTTTAAAAATGCTATTAGTAATCCTGAAACAGCCTCAGTTTCTTTTAAAGCTCCTCTTCTATTTCCCATCCCTCATAACATATGCCAACAGTACCAAGTACAATCGTTTCTAATCAGTTTAGATTGTTTGCTATTTCCACATAAAACCTCATCTTTCCCTATTTCTATCTTTATACTTCAGCTGTTCTATCTAAATCAAATCCTTGTTCTCTCCTTTCCTCATAAATATACAGTTGGTTTATTTTTTGTCTGTTTCTTTTGCTTTTTACCTATTAATGAAGGATCAAATTAGAGTTGAACCACTTTTTGGAGCTGTCTCTTGTTCACTCACAACATCAGTGGAATTAATTATTCCTTCACCTCTTACCACTTTCACTTTCACCTCTAACCATGTGCTTTTGTGTGTTTAACCATCTTATGGTGTGTTACATCTTTGTATATTCCCTGATAGTTCAGTTGGTAAAGAATCTGCCTGCAATGCAGGAGACCCCGGTTTGATTCCTGGGTCGGAAGATCTGCTGAAAAAGTGATAGGCTACTCCAACTCCAATATTCTTGGGCTTCCATTGTGGCTCAGCTGGTAAAGAGTCTGCTTACAATGTGAGAGACTTGGGTTCAATCTCTGGGTTGGCAAGAGCCCCTGAGGAAGGGAAAGGCTACCTACTCCAGTATTCTGGCCTAGAGAATTACATGGACTGTAGTCCATGGGGTCACAAAGAGTCAGACATGACTCAGCCACTTTTACTTTCACTATGTACTTTAATTTTGCACATGTTTCATCATCTTGAAGGAGGCATGATATATATTCATCTTTGCATCTTGTGATGTTCTCAGATGCCTGGTACCAAGAAGATGCTCAATTCATTGCTGGGGTCTTGGACAAACTACACTTTTGTGTCCTTAGAAATGAAGCATGCAACTTCAGGATAAATGCTTGAAATACACATAAGAATCATTAGAAAACAAATTTAATTAAATAGACTATTATGAGAATGATTTCCAATTCTTTATGTTATGAACTTACTTTTTTTATCCTAAACTGTAATACTCCAGATCCAGAATACACTGTGTATTTTCTCCAGAAATATATTCTATATACTCCAGTAATACACTTTTTAACCAAATATATTTGTTAAAAGTAATGTTTCATAGACCTGATTTTGGAATGCAAACTTTGAAGGGTATAGTTTTGAATGCCAAATTTCTGTAATTTTTAACGGGTTTCCCTGCTTTAGAGTCATGCTTATTACTTTTCAAAAGACCTCAAAGAAGAGCAATGACTTAGATTAGGACTGCTCAATTTAAAGAAGAAAGAAGACAAGATGAGAACTCAGGGTCACTGAGAAAATAAAGCAACTGGGCTTTGGCATACACAAATTAAAGGAATTTTAAAAGCTTTCCAGAACCTACCTGCAAGCAGATGGCAGTAAAACATGTAAAAAGGTGCATGACATGCTCCCTTTCTTCAGGTTTACTTTTTCTAATGGAAAATGTTGGGTGCAATGAAGACAAAATAGAATTGTATTTGCAATGCTATTCCTCATTTTATATAATGAGTCAGCTTTTAAATTGTAAATCATGATTCTAAATGACTCATGCTTAATCTATCTGTAAAATATACAAAGTTCATGAATTTGAATCACCATACCAAACAGGAAGGATACCAACTCAATTTGTACATCTGGAGGAAATTATATTTGGAGGAACAATTAATGGTAATACATTTTAACATAATGTATAAGCTGAACTTCTATCAGCATTTTTGAAATCTTAGCTTTAGACAACATGAAAAAATACATATATAATTGGAAAATAAATTTCATATGTATTTAGACCTTGTGAATGATGGTGAGTGTATGAAATTGAGAAAACTAGACAGAAGACAGGCTTGGGTCTAAAATGTATTTTTTACACGTTTAAAGTACTATAATGTTAAGTGAGAAAATGAAGACTGAGTGCCTAGTAATCCAAAATAAAGATACATTTTTATGTGTATGCATGTATACACACACTGTATACATACATATATATAGGCATGCATGTATCCATAAGCACACATTTCTGTGCTTAACTGTAGAATCCCATGGACAGAGGAGCCTGAGGGACTATAGTCCATGGGGTCGCAAAGAGTCGGATGCAACTGAAGCAACTGAGCATGCAGACAGTGACTACTTAAAATGCATTTTCCTTTGAAAAGTGACAAAGTACCAATATAACACAGGCTACGTTGGTTTGTGTTACTGTTCTTGCAAAATTTGCATATCAAGGAAATTAATTTTTTATCTCTATTAATTACTTAGACATAATTTCCAAATTATTCACTTTTGATTTTTGGTCTTCAGTTTATCACAGATTTAAGCATGTCCATCTGAACAGAGGCTGCATAGACATTTGAAGGTAAACTGCAGTTCTGGTATTCACTAATATAAACCTAATGAAATTTTTTTCAAGTGGGGCATTGTACTTGCACAGTTTTAGTTCCTTGATCAGGTATTGAACCTGGGCCTGGGGCACTGAAAGCACAAAGTTCTCACCGCTGGACCACCAGAGAATTATCTTTGCTTTTGTTTTTGCAGCTATCTTCTTCTTTTTTTTTTTTAATGTTAGTTTAGGAACTTACCTGGTGGTCCAGTGGCTAAGACTCCACACTCCCAATACAGGGGGTCTGGGTTTGATTCCTGGTCAAGGAACTAGATCCCAGATGGCATAGCTAAGTGTTTGCATGCCACACCTAAACATCCCACCTGATGCAACTAAGATTTGGTGCAGCCAAATAAAGAAACATTTAAAAACAAGATGTTAGCTCTTTGAGGGAAAGTCCAAAGTCAGGTTAGAGAGCTCCTAGATGTACATATTTATATTTATGCTGTTATAATTTTAAAAATCTGTCCTCATGAATTTAAGTTCCTAGAAGGTTTATGATGTTTTGCTTTAACTTAAATTTGTAATCTTGGTCCATGTCCTTCTCATAGTCACTGATAACTAAATCGAATATAGATATCAAATGTTATTTTATTACCACCCTCACTCTAAAAAAATGATCTACTGTTATTAAAAGATGAGTAGAAAAGGTAGACATTATTTCGACCATGGTCATTTTAGAGCAGTTTGAAACTCAGGTTCACCAAATAATCTATGAAAGTTTCTCTATCTATGCTCTACCATAGTCCAGTGTCACAATTACATATGGAGATAACAGCTTCAAGACCTGAATTTCTATGATATAAAAATGAATGATGGGAAATGAATATTACTTAACAGTGAGAAAGCAATTATTTCATGGATCTGCAATTCCACTGGCACTCTTTTTTTTTATAAAAATTAAAGGATTTAATGCAGAGTTGTATCTGTATACTTTCTGAAATCTGGATATCATGCTCTAAATTAATGTTCAATCCTTACACAAGTGGCTTCCAGAACCTGATTCATTCTAAAATCTTTGAAGTAAATAAAGAGAAGCTGTACTGACTTAACATTTAAGAAATCTGACATGATTTCTTGCTATTCCAATTTCATGAAATTTTATATACCCCAGTTGAATTTCTTCTAACCTACATGACCCTATAAGAATTGGTGGGGTAAAGTGGGTTTCAAGCATCTTCCACATGTGATGAGTAAGTGTGGCGCAGTACTCACCGCTGACATGATAAGCTCTCCCCCCAGGTTCTGAATCTCAGCTTTAACTTGACTGCAGATCTTCAGCTGGTGAGAGTAGAACTTAATCTGTTCCAGGTAGGCCAACAAGTCCTGTTTGCACGATGGATCTGGGCACTAAGTATGTATGAGAGATTAAGTGAAAATATCAAAATAAAGAATTAGATCAAAGTGAGTAAACACTGAGACTACAAGTACCTTTAAGGCACCAATTTTATGTTCATTGAGTCCCATTACTTAGACCAAAACCATGTAGATTTTGATATGCTTTCCCCATTAGAGAGTTTATTCAGTTTTCAACCTTAACTACTTCAGCATTCTAAGTCACTTCACTTATGTCTGACTCTGTAGCCTGCCAGGCTCCTCTGTCCATGGAATTCTCCATGCAAGAATGCTGGAGTGGGTTGCCATGCCCTCCTCAACTTCAGCATAGCTAGAAGAAATAGGACATAAATTTCTAGACATGAAAAGGTACATAAAAATAATTGCCTTTAATGTATTGTAATGTTAGAAGGGGACTTCCCCAGTGGCTCAGACGGTAAAGCATCTATCTACAATGTGGGAGACCTGGGTTCGATCCCTGGGTCAGGAAGATCCTCTGGAGACGGAAATAGCAATCAGCTTCTAAAGTTCATTTTTTGGTAAATCTAAAGAAGTATTTAAAATGCAATGATTCCTTTCTTCTAAAATTGCACCAGAATACTCCTTGGGACTCATAGCTCTGCATTGTCTGTCCTGTGTAATTAATATTTATATGGACATTAAAAAACATCTGTAACAGGACACATATTATGTCCTATTACTTTCAGAATTTAATGTTCTAATAGTTTTAGACCAAAGAAATAATTTCTATAGTAGCTAACAGCTATGGATCTACCTGGAGACAAGAATCAGGCAGCATGCATGTTTTAGAGATGTATTATTTTACCAAAAACATTCTCCTACATTATGTTATCTTCTGTAAGGAATTTCCTGGAGTAGAGCTTAATCACAACACGATAAATATCTGTGGTCAGTGTTTAATCTTTGTGTTCTTTATCCTATACAATTAGAACAGATTTTTAAAAATCCCCAATAACTTAACTTCACTTTAAATATAATACATATTCATAAGGATATGGAAATACAAACAGTAATTTAGATGCAAAGGTATTCACTACAGCATTACTTACAATAGCAAAATTTGGAAATAAATGCCCTATAATAGTGAAAAGATTAAATTAGGATACATAGCTATATAATGTGACATTATATAGTCTCAAAAAGAATATTTTCAAAGGAAAATGTTTTTGGAAAGTGAAAAAGCTCAGTATTTAAAACTTCACATGCCATATCAATCAAACTGTTTAAAAAATATTTTTATGTTTGTGTTTAAAACAAAGTAGAAAATAGATATGTGAATGTGAAAATGGTAAATAAAACTGGTATCAGTATTTTTCACTTTTTTCCTATTTTACATATCTTAATATTTATAGTGTTAAAATACACTGATGCTAGTCACTCAGTCATGGGAAACTCTTTGTGACCCCATAGACTTTAGCCTCCTCTGTCCATGGAATTCTCCAGAAAAGAATCCTGGAGTGGGTTGCCATTCCTTTCTCCAGGGGATTTTCCCAACCTAGGGACCAAACTCAGGTCTCCTGAACTGCAGGCAGATTTTTTCCTGACTGAGCCACTAGGGAAGCCCTTAAAACATATTACTTCTAGAATAATAAAATGTTATTACTGAAACAGTTTTTAATCTAATAACCAAAAATAAAAACTGAAAAGTAAAATGAAAGACAAGACAGCATTTCTGCTTTTGCATATTAATTCATAAGCTAGAGTGTTACTGAAACATTTCTGAGAATTTTATTGTCTTTTATATTTGCTAAATAGACTAGTCTACATAGCTCCAAAATATGTTGACAAGATGAGAACATGTGACCTTTAAGTAAAAGTTATTCAACAAAGGTAGCAAAGTTATAAATTCTACTGTAGAAATACTATCAATATTTAGATAGGAATGGACAGATGAGTGAATTTATGTGTACATGGTACCCAGTCAGAGAGAGAATCAGATAAGATGATAGAGAAAACTTGAATTAAGGGTGTTTCTCAACTTCTAAGGGCTTCCCTGGTGGCAGTAAAGAATCTGCCTGCAATGCAGGAGCCACAAGAGACAGGAGTTTAATCCATGTATCAGGAAAATCCTCTAGAGAAGGAAATGGCTATCCATTCCAGTATCCTTTCCTGGAGAATCCCATTGACAGAGGAGCCTGGCAGACTACAGTGCATAGGGTGGCAAAAAATCAGGAGCAAGACTGAAGCAACTTCACACTCAAAAAAGGAGGAAGTAAACAAACAGAATCTTGTGCTCACCAGGACCCAGGAGAAAGGAGCAGTGACCCCACAAGAGGCTGACCCAGACTTGCCCGTGGGTGTCCAGGAATCCCCAGCAGAGGTGGGGTCAGCAGTGGCCGGATGCAGGACCACATATACCATGAGTGTAGCAGTGCATGCATGGGACCTTTTAAAGGGGGTCACCATTCTCTTCATTACCCCCACTGTAGTTTGGCCTCAGGTCAAATAACAGAGGGAACACAGCCCTGCCCTTCAACAGAAAATTGGATTAGAGATTTACTGAGCATGGCCCTGCCCATCAGAACAAGACCCACTTTAACCCTTAGTCAGACTCTCCCATCAGGAAGCTTCCATAAGCCTCCGATCCTTCTCCATCAGAGGACAGACAGACTGAAAACAATCACAGAAAACCAACCAATCTGATCACATGGACCACAGCCTTGCCTAACTCAGTGAAACTATGAGCCATGCCTTGTAGGGCCACCCAAGACAGACAGGTCATGGTGGAGAATTCTGACAAAATATGTTCCACTGGAGAAGGGAATGGCAAACCATTTCAGTATTCTTGCCTTGAGAATCCCATGAACAGTACGAAAAGGCAAAAAGATAGGACACTGAAAGATGAATTTCCCAGGTGCCAAATATGCTACTGGAAAAAAAGTGAAGAAACAACTACAGAAAGAATTAAGAGATGGAGTCAAAGCAAAAACAACACCCAGCTGTGGATGTGACCAGTGATGGAAGTAAAGCCCAATGCTGTAAAGAACAATACTGCATAGTAATCTGGAATGTTAGATCCATGAATCAAGGCAAGCTGGAAGTGGTCAAATAGGAGATGGCAAGAGTGAACATGAACATTTTAGGAATTAGCAAACTAAAAAGGACTGGGATGGGTGAATTTAACTCAGATGACCATTATACCTACTGCTGTAGGCAAGGATCCCTTAGAAGAAATGAAGTAGCCATCACAGTCAACAAGAGTTTGAAATGCAGTACTTGGATGCAATCTCAAAAACAAGAGAATGGTTTCAGTTTGTTTCTAAGATAAACCATTCAGTATCAAAGTAATTCAAGTCTATGCCCCAACAATAATGTTGAAGAAGCTGAAGTTGAATGGTTCTATAAAGACCTTCTAGAGCTAACACCCAAAAAAGATGTCCTTTTCATTATAGGGCACTGGAATGCAAAGTAGGAAGTCAAAAAATACCTAGAGTAATGGGAAAATTTGTCCCTGGAGTACAGAATGAAGCAGGGCAAAGGCTAACAGTGTTTTGCCAAGAAGGCACTGATCATAGCAAGCACCCTCTTCCAATAACACAAGAGAAAATTCTACACATGGACGTCACCAGATGGTCAATATCGAAGTCAGACTGACTATGTTCTTTGGAGCCAAAAGTGGAGAGGTCAGTTCAGTTCAGTTGTGTTCAAATCTTTGCGATTCCATGGACAGCAGGAAGCCAGGCCTCCCTGTCCATCACCAACTAATAGAATTTACTCAGACTCATGTCTATTGGGTCAGTGATGCCATCCATCCATCTCATCCTCTGTTGTCTCCTTCTCCTACCACCTTCAATCTTTCCCAGCATCAGGGTCTTTTCAAATGAGTCAGTACTTTGCATCAGGTGGCCAAAGTTTTGGAGTATAAGCTTCAACATCAGTCCTTCCAATGAATATTCAGGACTGATGTCCTTTAGGATGGACTGGTTGGATCTCCTTGTGGTCCAAGGGACTCAAGAGTCTTCTCCAAACCACCATTCAAAGCATCAATTCTTTGGCACCCAACAGTCTTTATAGTCCAACTCTCACATCCATATATGATTTCTGGAAAAACCATAACCTTGACTAGATGGACCTTTGTTGGCCAAGTAATGCAAAAAAGCAAAATGCTTGTCTGAATAGGCCTTAAAAATAGTGAGAAAAGAAGAGAAGCGAAAGGCAAAGGAGAAAAGGAAAGATATACCCATTTGAATGAAAAGTTCCAAAGAATAGCAAGGAGAGATATGAAAACCTTCCTCAGTGATCAATACAAAGAAATAGAGGAAAACAATAGAATGGGAAAGACTAGAGATCTCTTCAAGGACATTAGAGATACTAAGGGAACATTTCATGCAAAGATGGGCTCGATAAAGGACAGAAATGGTATGGNGTGAAAAGACCCTGATGCTGGGAAAGTTTGAGGGCAGGAGGAGAAGGGGAAGACAGAGGATGAGATGGTTGGATGGCATCACTGACTCAATGGACATGGGTTTGGGTGGACTCTGGGAGTTGGTGATGGACAGGGAGGCCTGGCGTGCTGCAGTTCATGGGGTCGCAAAATGTCGGACATGACTGAGCAACTGAACTGAACTGAACTTATTTAGACTTAAATGGTATTGAGGTTAAGGCTGCTTTAAATTCATTTTTAGTTTCAACTAGGTTTGAGCATTCAATCATTGAGAAAATGTTATCAGCAATATATATTTTGAATACTAACAACAATGAAAAACAAAGATGTTTCCCATCTTCATCAAAGCTCCTTTCCTTTAATATTAATAGATGTAAAGTTTTGGCATAACCTACTTTTAGCATTCTGCTGACCTCCATGAGAAATTCTCAGGACTGACTTCCCTATGTATTAGATTACAACCCCAAAACATCATGTCTCTCCCTGAAACCTGAAACTTGAATGCAAGTGATACTTGGATAGAAATAAACTTACAAGAGTGTTTTATCCTTTATAAAGAATATGTATGTGGAAAGAATGGTGGACCCGTGGGGGATTCATGTTGATGTATGGTGAAACCAACACAATATTGTAAAGTAANTATTAATAGATGTAAAGTTTTGGCATAACCTACTTTTAGCATTCTGCTGACCTCCATGAGAAATTCTCAGGACTGACTTCCCTATGTATTAGATTACAACCCCAAAACATCATGTCTCTCCCTGAAACCTGAAACTTGAATGCAAGTGATACTTGGATAGAAATAAACTTACAAGAGTGTTTTATCCTTTATAAAGAATATGTATGTGGAAAGAATGGTGGACCCGTGGGGGATTCATGTTGATGTATGGTGAAACCAACACAATATTGTAAAGTAATTAGCCTCCAATTAAAATAAATAAATTTATATTTTAAAAAATAAAGAAAAAAAAAGAATAAAAGAATGGTAGAAAGGTAATGCAGACAAATTTTGATTTGGGGGGAAATTTTGGTTAACTCAGCCAGCCCTTTGTAAGAAGAAATATTCCTCTTCTTTCTTATTCTCCTCTTATATCCAATAGCTCCCTTCTCCCAGACCCTGAAAACACCTTATTTTTGGTAGTTAGGGCTATAGTTTTGCATACATGAAGTAAAACTTAATATATAATCACCTTGAAAGCATTTAAGAATTTGTTTTAATGAGAAAGCCTCTGCCTTCAATGCAGAAGACCCAGGTTTGATCCCTGGGTCAGGATGATCCCCTGGAGAAGGAATTGGCAACCCACTCCAGTACGCTTGCATGGAAAATTCCATGGGCTACAATCCTTGGGGTCACAAAGAGTCAGACATGACTGAGCGACTTCATTCACTTTAATGAGAAAATTACAAAAATCTACTAAAAAATAGTAAAGCAGCATGCCTTCTAACAGGAGACTATTACTTCAAGGATGCAAACAGATAAAATATTTCAGTATTTGTCTATTCCTGTTTAATCCTGAGAACTTGCTATGCATTCATTTTTATAAAGTAAAGGTTCATTAACCTGGAGAAAAAATTGAGGCATTAACGTTTCTTCTCAAAATAAATTTCAGGCAAATAACAGTGTCAAAATACAAATACTGCCACAAGATGCACCTGGGAGTTTTATCTTTAACAGACGTGTTAGAATGACATAATGAATGTTTCAGAATCTTCTTTTTAGTGTAGTTTTATTACATGTTTTAACTCTCAGAATATCAGTAGGAAACAATTCAAATGAAGGTAGTACCAACAATACTTTGTCAAAATATTAACATGAATTATACTTGCAGACTGTTTTGTTCATAGGTGAGTGTATCAGGTATAATTTGCCTTGCAATTTTTCATTTTGTTTTTTTTAATGTCACTTTCTTAAATTAACATTGGTTTTCAATATATTTAACACTGAAAATTCATTTTAATTGTGTCTAGTTATTATTAGGTGGGAGTACCCAGTCAATAATCTGAATATCTTTGCATTGGAAAATTTACATTGAAGGAGTATTAGGTTTCAGACACAACATTCAGGAGTTACAAAGTCCAATTTTTTCCTCTTCCTGTGCAAAACACTTTAGCAGATGTTCATTTTTATTGTGTTTCCCATTCATCACTTTTCTGTTTGTGATAGGTTGCTTTTGTAACTGAGATCTTTCAATGTATTATTCCTACCTTGTGAGGCATTACCCTGTTCATCTAATTTAGAATATCTGCTAACATGATGAATTACAGTGAAGAGTCAAAGAATAGAAAAAGATGTGTACCAATAGTTTGGAATCCTAGATTTCTAAGAAGGCTACTTCTTCAATTTGCAATCCTCTTTATTCATGAAGAAAATGTTTATTAATTGTGATACGTAATTTAAAGCTCAACATTCAGAAAACGAAGATCATGGCATTTGGTCCCATCACTTCATGGGAAATAAATGGGGAAACAGTGTCACACTTTATTTTAGGGGGCTCCACAATTACTGTAGATGATGACTGCAGCCATGAAATTAAAAGATGCTTACTCCTTGGAAGAAAAGTTATGACCAACCTAGATAGCATATTGAAAAGCAGAGACATTACTTTTCCAACAAAGATCTGTCTAATCAAGGCTGTGGTTTTTCCAGTGGTCATGTATGGATGTGAGAATTGGGATGTGAAGAAAGCTGAGTGCCGAAGAATTGATACTTTTGAACTGTGGTGTTGGAGAAAACTCTTGAGAGTCTCTTGGACTGCAAAGAGATCCAACCAGTCCATTCTAAAGGAGATCAGTCCTGGATGTTCTTTGAAAGGAATGGTAATAAAGCTGAAACTCCAGTACTTTGTCCACCTCATGGGAAGAGTTGACTCATTGGAAAAGACTCTGATTCTGGGAGGGATTGGGAGCAGGAGGAGAAGGGGACGACAGAGCATGAGATGGTTGGATGACATCACTTACTCGGTGGATGTGAGTTTGAGTAAACTCGGGGAGTTGGTGATGGACAGGGAGGCCTGGCGTACTGCAATTCATGGGGTCACAAAGAGTCAGATATGACTGAGTGACTGAACTAAACTGAACATCATTCTGACCCTCAGAAATAATCTGGCTAATGGAGATAGTATTTGTACCAGAGTTCTTTAAGACCTTAACAACATCATCTTAGATGGCATATGCAATCTATCATAGCATCTCAACACAATTAGGGAGGTCTGGCATGCTGCAGTCCATGGGATCACAAAGAGTTGGACATGACTGAATGACTGAACTGAACTGATAAAACCCAAGAAAAGTTGAGTGATTGGGACAAGTAAGTCTATATGAAGCTTCTATATGCTAAAACATATTTTTCATTCATCTCTTCCTAGTTAACTAATGGCAATACCAAAGTAGTAAGTTGCGTATAGTAACACACAATAACTAGTATGGGGGTATTGTGGGGTGGGCGAATGACAAACTGGAGAATAATAATACCAGGGAAGTTCTCACACTGTTGTGAAGGTACTAGGCCCCATATCAGACTTATCAACCTTGGAATCTGGCAAAGAAAGTGAAAGTGAAGTCATTCAGTCGTATCCGACTCTGCGACCCTGTGGACTGTAGCCCACCAGGCTCCTCCATCCATGGGATTCTCCAGGCAAGAATACTGGAGTGGGATGCCATTTCCTTCTCCAGGGGATCTTCCCAATCCAGAGATCGAACCCAGGTCTCCCGCATTGCAGGTAGACACTTTAACCTCTGAGCCACCAGGGAAGCTGGCAAAGGGACTATAAATCACCAGGGAATCTGATTTTGAAGGCAAGCAGGATTTGATTACAGAACTTCCACAGAAAGGGGGGAAACAGAGACTGTCGGAGGGCACAAACAAAACCTTATGTGCACCCAAAACCAGGCGAAAGGAGCAGTGACACCAAAGGAGACTAAGTCAGACCTGCCTGTGAGTGTGTGAGGGTCTCCTGTCTCCTGTGGAGGTGTGGGTTGGCAGTTGCCTGTCATGGGGACAGGGGCAATGGCAGCAGCAGTCCTGGGAGGAGCCTGATGGAATAAGTCCTCTTCAGTTCAGTTCAGTTCATTTCAGTCACTCAGTCATGTCTGACTCTTTGCGACCCCATGAATTGCAGCACTCCAGGCCTCCCTGTTCTCTTGGAGGTTGCCAGTAAGTCCTCTTGGAGTTTGCCAATAGTCCTACCAGACAGCCTGTAGACTTCAGGACTGGGTCACCTCAGATCAAACAACTAACAGGGAGGAAACACTGACCCACCCATCATCAGATAAACGGGCCCTACCCACCAGAGCAAGCCAGTCCCTCTCACCAAGAAGCTTAAACAAGCCTCTTATCCTCATCCATCAGAGGGTAGATAGAGGAAGCGAGAACTACAATCCCACCACCTCCAGAACAAAAAATCACTGCAGATGGTGACTGCAGCCATGAAATTAAAAGATGCTTACTCCTTAGAAGAAAAGTTATGACCAACCTAGATAGTATATTCAAAAGCAGAGACATTACTTTGCTGACTAAGGTCCATCTAGTCAAGGCTATGGTTTTTCTAGTAGTCATGTATGGATGTGAGAGTTGGACTGTGAAGAAGGCTGAGCGCTGAAGAATTGATGCTTCTGAACTGTGGTGTTGGAGAAGACTCTTGAGAGTCCCTTGGACTGCAAGGAGATCCAACCAGTCCATTCTGAAGATCAACCCTGGGATTTCTTTGGAAGGAATGGTGCTAAAGCTGAAATTCCAGTACTTTGGCCACCTCATGTGAAGAGTTGACTCATTGGAAAAGACTTTGATGCTGGGAGGGATTGGGGGCAGGAGGAGAAGGGGACGACAGAGGATGAGATGGCTGGATGGCATCACTGACTCGATGGATGTGAATCTGAGTGAACTCGGGTTTCGGGAGTTGGTGATGGACAGGGAGGCCTGGCGTGCTGCAATTCATGGGGTCGCAAAGAGTCGGACAAGACTGAGTGACTGAACTGAACTGAACCAAAATGATCGCTTGGATCATAGCCTAGTGTAATTCAATGAAGCTATGAGCCTTGCCGTGCAGGGTCATCCAAGATGTACAGGTTATGGTGGAGAATTCTGACAAAATGTGGTCCACTGGAGATGCAAATGGAAAACCACTTCAGTAATTCTTGTCTTGAAAACGCAATGAACAGTATGAAAAAGCAGAAAGATATCGCACCAGAAGATGAGCCCTGCCGGTTGGAAGGTGTCCAATATGTTACTGGGGAAGACTGGAGAAATAGCTCCAGAAAGAATGAAGTGGCTGGCCCAAAGTAGAAACTATGCTCAGTTGTGGATGTGTCTGGTGGTGAAAGTAGAGTCTGATGTGGTAAGGAAGAATATTGTATAGGAACTTGGAATATTAGGTCCATGAATCATGATAAATTAGATATGGTTAAGAAGATGACAAAAGTGAACATCAACAGTTTAGGAATCAGTGAATGAAAGAGGACAGGATTGGATGAATTTAACTCAGACTATCATTATATCATTCATTATATCTACTACTGTTTATAGTAGTAGAATCCCTCAGAAAAAATGAAGTATCCCGCATAGTCAAAAAAGAGTCTGAAATATAGTTCTTAGGTGCAATCTCAAAAATGACAGAATGATCTCAATTCAATTCCAGGACAAACTATTCAACCTCAGAGTAATCCTCAACCTCTAATGCTTAAAAAGCTGAAGTCAAATGATGCTATGAAGATCTACAAGACCTTCTAGAACTAATACCAAAAAAGATGCCCTTGGGATGCAAAAAATAGGAAGTCAAGGGATACCTGGAATAACAGGCAAGTTTGGACTTTGAGTACAAAATGAAAGGGCAAAGACTAACAGATTTGTCAAGAAAATACACTGATCACAGCAAACTACCTCCTCCAATAACATAAGAGATGCTCTACACATGGACATCACCAGATGGCCAATGCTGAAATAGACTGATTAAAATATTTGCAGCCAAAGTTGGAGAAGCTCTATACAGTCAGCAAAATAGATCTGAGCCGACTATGGCTCAGACCCGGAGAAGGCATCCCACTCCAGTACTCTTGCCTGGAAAATCCATGGATGGAGGAGCCTGGTAGGCTGCAGTCCATGGGGTCGCTGAGTCAGACACGACTGAGCTACTTCACTTTCACTTTTCACCTTCATGCATTGGAGAAGGAAATGGCACCCCACTCCAGTGTTCTTGCCTGGAGAATCCCAGGGATGACGGAGCCCAGTGGGCTGCCATCTGTGGGGTCGCACAGAGTCGGACATGACTTAAGCGACTTAGCAGCAGCAGCAGCAGCATGGTTCAGACCATGAGCTCCTTATTCCAAAGTTCAGGCTTAAACTGAAGAAAGTAGAGAAAACTACTAGGCCATTCAGATTATGAATTAGATCAAATACCTTATGATTATACAGTGGAGGTGACAAATAGATTCAAAGGATTCGATGTGGTAGAGTACCCGAAAACTATGGATGGAGGTTTGTAATACTATACAGGAGGTGGTGGCCAAAACCATTCCCAAGTAAAATAAATGAAAGAAGGAAAAGTGGTTTTCTGAGGAGGCTTTACAAATAGCTGAGAAAATAAGAGAAGTGAAAGGCAAAGGAAAAAGGGAAAGATATACTCATCTGAATGCAGAGTTTCAAAGAATTGCAAGGAGAGAAAAAAGCCTTCTTAAGTGAACAATGCAAAGAAATAGAGGAAAACAATAGAATAGGAAAGACTAGTGATCTCTTCAAGGACATTAGAGATACCAAGGGAACATTTCATGCAAAGATGGGTATGAAAAAGATCAGAAACAGCAAAGAACTATCAGAAGCAGAAGAGATTAAGAAGAGGTGGCAAGTATACACAGAACTATACAAAAAAGGTCTTAATGACCCAGATAGTCATGATGGTGTGATCATTCACCTAGAGCCAGACATCCTGCAGTGTGAAGTTTAGTGGACCTAAGGAAGCACTACTATGAACAAAGGTGATGACAATCCAGCTGAGCTATTTAAAATCCTAAATGATGACATTGTTAAAGCGCTGCACTCAGAATGTCTGCAAATTTGGAAAGCTCGGTAGTGGTCATGACTGGAAAAGTCAATTATCATTCTAATCCCAAAGAAGGTCAAAGCCAAAGAATGTTCAAACTACTGTACAATTGTGCTCATTTCACACACGAGAAAGGTAATGCTCAAAATCCTCCTCAACATGCTCAAAATCAAGCTAGGCTTCAGCAGTCCATGAATGGAGAACTTTCAGATGTATATGATGGATTCAGAAAAGACAGAGGAATCAGAGATCAAATTGCCAACATCTACTGGATCACAGATAAAGCAAGGGAATTCCAGAAAAACATCTACTTCTGTTTCATTTACTATGCTAAAATCTTTGACTGTGTGGATCACAAGAAAATTCTTAAAGAAATGGGAATACCAAACCACCTGACCTGTCTCCTGAGAAATCCGTGTGTAGGTCAAGAAGCAACAGTTAGAATTGGACATGGAACAATGGACTGGTTCACAAGTGGGAAAGGAGTATGTCAAGGCTGTATATTGTCACATGCTTACTTAACTTACAAGCAGAGTACATCATCCAAAATGCCAGACTGGATAAAGCACAAGCTGGAATCAAGATTGCTGGGAGAAATATTAATAACATCAGATATGAAGATGACACCACCCCTATGACAGAAAGCAAAAAAGAACTAAAGAGCCTCTTGATGAAGGTGAAAGAGGAGAGTGAAAAAGTTGGCTTAAAGCTCAACATTCAGAAAACTAAGATCATGGCATCCTAGCCCATCACTTCATGGGAAATAGATGGGGAAACAATGGAAGCAGTGTCAGACTTTATTTTCTTGGACTCCAAAATCACTGCAGATGGTGACTGCAGCCATGAAATCAAAGGACGCTTGCTCCTTGGAAGAAAAGCTATGGCAAACCTAGACAGCATATTGAAAAGCAGAGATATTACTTTGCCAACAAATGTCCATCTAGTCAGAGCTATGGTTTTCCAGTAGTCATGAACGGATGTGAGAGTTGGACCATAAAGAAGAACTGAAGAACTGATGCTTTCATACTGTGGTGTTGGAGAAGATTCCTGAGTCCCTTGGTTAGCAAGGAGATCACTCCAGTCAATCCTAAAGGAAATCAACCCTGAATATTAATTGGAAGGTGCTGAAGCTGAAGTTCCAATACTTTGGACTCCTGATGTGAGGGGCCACCTCATTTTAAAAGTCTGATGCTAGAAAAGATTGAGGGCAGAAGGAGAAGGGGGCGAAAGAAGATGAAATGATTGGATGGCATCACTGACTCAATGGACATGAGTTTGAGCAATATCTGGGAGATAATGAAGGACAAGGAAGTCTGGTATGCTAGAGTCCATGTGATTGTAGAGTCTGAGATGACTTAGTGATTGAACAACAACAATAAACACAATAAACTTATATTTAAGGGAATAAGGCAGGGAAGAAAGGTTTAAAAAAGAAATCCAGGAAGGCTGAATATAAACCTCCATAAATCTGATTTCATTCTATTCTACATATGAACTTTAAAACAATAGAATGAAATGAAATTGGCCCAACTATATACTATATATATATATATATATATATATGTCACAAGTCCATGTTGGATGGAATTGGAAATTGATGAATGTTTGACCTTCTGACACTCTAGCAAAATGCAGACTGTAAAGTATCATAAAATTTTTTTAGCTATTAGATTGTTCAAAATTAAAAGCAAGCAATGTTCTGGCTTTCCTGGTGGCTCAATTGGTAAAGAATCTGCGTGCAATGCAGGAGACCCAGGTTCAGTTCCTGGGTTGGGGAGATTCCCTGGAGAAGGGAATGGCAACCCACTTCAGTACCCTTGCCTGGGGAATTTCATGGACAGAGGAGCCTGGTGTGCTGTAGTCCATGGAGTCACAAAGAGTCAGGCACGACTGAGCAACTAAGCACACACACCATGTTCTGGAAGATTTTTTTTCCTAATACCATTGACAATGTAAAAATTACCTTGCTGATTTATATTACTAACTTTTATTCCACAAACAATTTCAATAATTATTTTCGTCTAAATTTTTGTTATTCTATCATACAATATCTGAAGCATAATCATAATCTTCCCAGATAATCACTATAATGAGTCAGTTTCCTTTCTTTCAATTCTGTTTCTTCACAACCCTATTTATTTTGAACAAAATTGTATCATACGAAACTACTTTATTATATGAAATGGAAAAGGCCAGAGAGGGTCATCTATAATTCTTCTTAGTCAGTGACTCCTTCTTTAAGCTTCTTTTAAAATGTCAAATTTATATGAAAGTGAGACAATACTTTTGCTTTCTTCCATGCAATTTGAATAATGCTAAAAAACAATAGCATAATTTAATACAGCTATAATTTTATACAGCTACATAATTTAATATAGTAGTATCTACAAAGTGACCTAATCCAATTAAAAAGACTGCTTAAGAAAAAAAGAACAACTTCAAAATGACACAATTATTTGAACTTTGAAAATTGTGTGTTCTAAAATAAACAGAAGCACACTGGTAAAAATCATTAAGTATTTAAACAGTTATGAGAACAAATAAATCTGTTTAATCTATTATGGTTTCATTTATTCTGCTACTATTAATACTTTATCTCATAAAAGTGAATTCAATGATTCTAAAATATAGAAACCATGGGCAGATGTGGATTTCAGTCATTTATTCATAATGGATCTTGAATTATATTACAATAGAGTTTATTTTTAACTGTAAAGGCTGAATATTAAAAGGGTTAATAAAATGCTCACAATGTTTAAAGTAGCAAGATACTGAAAAACATATATACTACATATATGAAAATATATCTTCACAAATGATTTTAAAATATTTGTCTCTTATTATTTTTCTTTATTTTTCCTCCTTTATATTCCAAAATATAATATCTAAGAAGAGAACATTCAAGTTCCAAGAAAAGGAGGATAAAAAGACTAAACAAGAAGAAGCAGCCTGATAAAGTTTCTCTTACAGTTTATATGCAAGAAAAATATGAAATAGTTTCAGACTTAAAAAGAAAAGTGCTTTTTTCATCAAAGGGGCATAAATATGTATTGTGCTGTGCTTAGTCACTCAGTTGTGTCTGACTCTTTTTGACCCTATGGACTGTAGCCCACCAGGCTTTTCTGTACATGGGGATTCTCCAAGCAGGAATACTGGAGTGGTTTGCCATGCCCTCCTCCGGAGATCATCCCAACCCAGGGATCAAACCCAGGTGTCCCACATTGCAGGTGCATTGTTTACCATCTGAGCCACCAGGGAAGCCCAAAACACTGGAGTGGGTAGCCTATCCCTTCTCCAGGGCATCTTCCTGACCCAGGAATTGAACCAGAGGTCTCCTGCACTGCAGGAGGATTCTTTACCAGCTGAGCTACCAGGAAAGCCCCCAAACATGTATTGTGGGGTTGAATAATAGGAAACCTAATGAGGGATATTATATCTCAGTCTGAAGTATTAACTATCTAAATACTCTAACCTAAGAAACTGACAGATTTTTCAATTAAAGTTAAGCAAAAGGTACCTAAGCAAAAGGTAACTCTAATGATGTAGCTGCATCTTAGAAAACTGGAATAGAGACATGAGAAATCTAAAGAAAACAAACAAAGTATTGGGAGCACCTGTAAGGATTATACACTTCCTACATTTTATATATCCACTTCATTATTTTACTAAGTACAATTTGCCTTGTATTTTTATGTAGAATATCAGAGCATATTGCTAACACAGAAAACCCAAGATAATTTGGAAAAGTACTGATTTTTAAAGAGCAAAAATAAGAAAACTAAGGTATTAAGGAAAAAAATACTAACATTGGGTATTACAGCCAACTAAAATAATTTGAGTATATTTGAAACTCAGAAGGTGATAATTTAGAATAATTTGAGTATATTGAAAGCTCAAAAAATGTTTGACTAATAAAGCCATAAATAATAATAATGATGATGATAATGATAATAGTAAAAATAATAATAGAGCCTCAATAAATAATTGTGTCAACAAATCTTTCATTAGTTGTGTATTTATTATGCAAAAATAATTCAATAATAGTTTAGGAAAAACCAGTCTAACAGAGTTAAAATTCAATTTTATTCTAATCAATATCAAATGACAGAAAGCAATTAGCATGGACTTTCATTACATTCATTTATAGAGAACTCACCTGGTTGGCAATCTGCCGAGCAAGGGCATCCATCCTTGATCCTGATTCTGATATCATTTTAGCTGCATAGATCACATCAGTTGTATGCTTCAGTGGTCCTTTGCCCCTGAAAGTAAAAGAATGCATGTTTGTTGCTGTGGTTCTTGCTAAGACACAAATACACACCCAGATTTGCTCCTCGAAGTATAACCCATTGGCTTTCCATATTTCAGTTTTAAACATGCCATGATTAGATTCCAGTATGATTTTTTTTTTTTGATGAAGACCTATTGTGTTAAAACTCAGGGTATTCTTCCAAGAAGATGGATTCCATTTGATCTTTAGTCTCATGAACTTCTTACAATAAACTTCAGCCTAAAAATACTTTTGGTGGATGCAAATCTCATAAGATAAAGATATTTTCCTCATTCTAGGAGGAAACATGAGATTTTGAACAATTCATATGTTTAACAGTACATTTTGATTAGCAGGTATGCTTTTAATGCTCCTCTTTTGAATCCTTTTTTAATGGTCTTTAGGTTAAGTGCTCTTTATCAAATTTACTCTCCGCCACAATTAGTTCAAAGTAAAATCATAGTTGCTGTTGTTGTTCAGTCATTAAATTGTGTTCGACTATTTGTGATCCCATGGACTACAGCACACCAGGCTTACCTGTGCTTCACTATCTCCCAGAGTTTGCTCAAATTCATGTTTATTGAGTCACTGATATTATCTAACCATCTCATTCTCTGGCACACTCTTCTTTTGCCTTCAGTCTTTCTCAGCCTCAGAGTCTTCTCCAATGAATCAGCTCTTTGCATCAGGTGGCCAAAGTATTGGAAGTTCAGCATCAGTTCTTCCAATGAGTATTCAGCGTGGATTTACAACTGACTGGTTTGATCTCCTTGCTGTCCAAGGGACTCTCAAGAGTCTTCTCCAGCATCACAATTTGAAAACATCACTTCTTTGGTGATGGGCCTTCAATTGGTCCAATTCTTACATCTGTATATGATTACTGGAAAAACCATAGCTTTGACTATATGGACCTTTGTCAGCAAAGTGGAGTCACATTACCTTGGACTGTTTTCCCACAACAGGCTGCTTCTTACTATTCATGAGTCAAGCCACTTGATATCTTAGTTTCCTTGGTGATACATAAGAGGAGCACCCACAACATGGAGTAATTCTAGGGACCACATGAGTTAATTTCTACAAAGTGCTCAAAAATAGCTTTAAATGAAGCAAGCATTTTAATGAGTTTTTATTTTTGTCATTGTTATTTTAAGATAGTTTTGTTTTCTAATGCCATGCAATGAAAGTTGGGTTTATTTAGGGATGTGCAGCATAGTTAAGAAGAAGTACACTTCTTAAATAGTTGGAATGGAATAAGGAGATATTTTTCAGTCTTTTCATCCCTCAAAAATAAATGAATCACTGACCTAAATGAACATCACTCTTCCATCCACCTAAAACTATTCCTCTTATTTTCAATTTCTAATCATCTACTGAATGCCAATATACTGGCATTTCCAATTATGTGGTTTATGCTCCTTGTTCCTAGCAGAGAATAGGACCCTGAGGAAATCACTCACTAATGCAATTGTTTTGATGCTTTCCTGGGAACAAGAAGAGTGAAGAAGGTGGGAGGAAGGAATAAGCTGGTCAAGGTGAGGAAAGGAAGATTCTGAGAGGCCAGAAAACAATGGAGTTGAAAAGAAGCAGAGTAAAAACTATTTGTCCAATATTTTATTTACATCTTGGACCTATCTTGAGGGTAGATGCCCTGATGCTAAACCTAATAAGATGTGTTGTTAGAGAAAAATCTCTGTTCACTTAAGAGAGACCATTCTATACTAATACAAGATAGAGGGATTCATGCAAAGGAAAATGATCAGAGTATTGTACACTAGAAAACCCGAACATCAAATCAATAGTAACTGGTATTTCCAAAAGACCCTTTCGTTGCACTATTTTTCATACTGCCTCTCAAATTCATTATAAGCAAGTTTTCCTGTAAAAATGAAACATCACGGTTAAGATGATGAAAACTTGGCCTCAGTACATGGTTATCATATTTCTCCTCTTTGAATCTGCCAACACAGGCTGCTTTGAATTTTTTCTAAAAAAAAAAATCACCATTCATTATTACAATTTTTTTGCATTGCTCTTATCAAATTCACTTTATACATCAGTCAGGATTAGATGTTATGTACACGGTTATGTTCAAGAAAGGCACTGCATTTCATTATCCCTATGCATCTCCAGAGAAAGTTAAACTTACATAAAGCTGTCTAAGTTCCCAAAAGGCAGTGCATCAATATTCAAGGTCTTAAACAATGGACAAAGGTCGTTTCTAAGAAGAGCGGCTAATGCTCACTTAGCTTAAGCAATGGACAGAGCATTCTAAGGGATGTAGCTAATGTACCCTTCCCCTCAAAATAATATATTTCCCCATATAAAACCCTAGGCTGATGAAAAGGAAATTACCTCAAACTTTAAATACACACCTTGTTATGAGACCACTATCTTAAACACATGTAGAACTTAAAAGTAACAATAATATATTATAACAGACTACAATTATTCTTTTCCTCATGCTCCTAATTAAATGTATTGCCTGGCAAGCTTCCTACTGATTGCCAAACAAAATATACATTTTACAAATGATTCCACATTATGCCAAGTTCCAGAGGAAGTGGCAATTACTGAAACTATGATAAATTTTTAACATTCTCAGCCTGAAATGTGCTATGTAATGAAGGTTTCTTAAATTGGAAAATACATTCAAAGGTTGTTTTCTGCCTTCATTTTCATAATGGATTCTCAGGATCTCCTGTCAGCAAATTATGTCTTAAATCATTGAGCTTGGATTGTACAAGGAAAGATACCCAGAGGAGGAGTGGGTAGGCTTCGGAGATATTTTAAGGAAACCAGAGGCCAGAAATCTTT
>SJYV01043117.1:102032-223679 GCA_006410875.1 Neotragus pygmaeus | reverse complement strand
CTTATCCATTCATCTGCTGATGGACATCTAGGTTGCTTCCATGTCCTGGCTATTATAAACAGTGCTGTGATGAACATTGTGGTACATGTGTCTCTTTCAATTCTGGTTTCCTCAGTGTGTATGCTCAGCAATGGGATTGCTGGGTCATAAGGGTGTTGTCTTTCCAGTTTTTAAAGGAATCTCCACACTGTTCTCCATAGTGGCTGTACTAGTTTGCATTCCCACCAACAGTGTAAGAGGGTTCCCTTTTCTCCACACCCTCTCCAGCATTTATTGCTTGTAGACTTTTGGATCACAGCCATTCTGACTGGTGTGAAATGGTACCTCATTGCATTTCTCTTGATTTGCATTTCTCTGATGATGAATGATGTTGAACATCTTTTCATGTGTTTGTTAGCCATCTATATGTCTTCTTTGGAGAAATGTGTATTTAGTTATTTGGCCCATTTTTTGATTGTGCCGTTTATTTTTCTGGAATTGAGCTGCAGGAGTTGCTTGTATATTTTTGAGATTAGTTGTTTGCCAGTTGCTTCATTTGCTATTATTTTCTCCCATTCTGAAGACTAATTTTTATAGTAATTCTATAAGTTTAGAATTATCTTTATCCTTATCTTACAGATGAGACATTTGAGGGATGGAGACATTAAATATATATTTCATCAAGTTGCACAGCTAATAGGTATTGGAGACAGAATCTGAACTCATGCATTCTGGCCATAGGATCTTTTGTAATGACCAGTCTACACTATTTCCAATGAAATATACTAAGATGACACTAAAATATTTTAAGAGGTCTTCTTAGATACTGGCACAAGTTACCAAGATCGAAACAGAGAGCAAGTGGCAAGGTGGCTCCCCAACAGTGATTTCCTCCTACACAGCAACCTCAAGGAACACAAACCAAATCTGTGTCCCAGTCCCAATTAAATAAAAATGAACTACATAACATAGGCTTTTTGAGTTTTGTCAAATTGCTGAAATAGCACCAGTAGCCTACAGTCTTGATATTTCTTTCTTGAGATATTACAACTTTTATTACTGATCTTAGCACCCTCTCTCTTTCTCCCTGGATTCTAATCACTACATTCAAACCTCAATTATTATAAATGTCATATTAGACAAGAGACTGAATGCTGATTTTATTTATAACAAATAGATTGCTATATTATAAATCATTTTCTTACCTGAGAATCTCAGCTTTAGACATAGTTATTTAGACTTAGTTTAGACACGGTTATTTCATTCTAACACTGAAATTTAGTGCTGCAATAAAGTAGAGTGAAATGAATATAGACTTGGGAAATACATTTTGTCTTCATCCTAATACTTATTAGATATGAAGCTTTAGGTAAATACTTTGTTGGTCTGAGCTTATTGTCTCTTTGTTAAAGTAATGATAGTGTTATTTGCCACACAGTCAGGATGCATAAAATTACGTATTTTACACAATATTGAGCACTCATTAAGTGCTCAGCCAATTTTACTTTTTATTTTTCTAATGCCTTTACAAAGGATATTTTATTAAAATGTATCCTTTTTATTTTGAGAATTATAGCAATTGACAGACAGACAGTACACTTGAGTTTCTTGCTGACAATGTAACTCTGTACAGTCTTGTCCATAATATTATTTCACTAAGAGAAAAACAATACAAATATAAACCTGTAAGTTTTGTCTGTGTATACTTGTTATTGTTGTTAAAGGTTGTCCTTAAACTCCATATAGAGAGTCAAATTATATTTAATGATAGATCTTTTGGTGCTATAAATGTCCCAAGATTAATGATTTAGCTCTACAAGGCTACTGGCAGAATTCTCTTACTTGTAATTCTGACTTCAGTTACAAAAGAAAAAAGTAATTATCATGGAAGCAGCTGAAAATGTCTAGATAAAGAGAGGTACCAGACTCAAACAAGGACATACTGTTCCTCTACTATTCAAATATGAAACTTTAACTAGTCAACTCTCTCACTCTGGATGTTACTTTCTCTTGTAAAGTGTCATTTCAAGTTTTGAGGACCCTATAAAAGTCCTTGAAAATAAGCTAGTGAACTATCAGCTAGCAATCATCCTGAGTAATTAGTATCCTGAGGAATCTTTGAGATTCAAGTCTGAAAAAGGTATTGCCCCATGAAAGAGGGAAAATACTGTCTGAACATTGCATATATATTTTTTTTTCTCATTTTTGCTCCTCTCATTCCATATCATTCAGAAGACCCTGGCTGCTATCAGAACAACATAAAAGTATCTTAAGGGCTTAACACAATAAAGGTTATTCCTCTAGCATATCACAGTCAAGTTGGATTGTGGGGTGATGGTTCATGTTCCACATAGTCATTTAAGAACTCAGACTCCTTCTCATTATAAAGATAACCTAATGTCAAAGGCTGCACAGCCCTCAGAAGAATTCATTGGAACCAGACATCTAACATGGAAAATGAGTGAGGATTTCATGGGATATTTTAGATATAAGGATAAAAATTAGAACATATCTCTACTACCTGTGTTCTAGAATCTAGACACATAGATAACTGCATAAAGCTAGAAAAAGCATTCTGTTTGGACACAGGAGGAAAAGAAAACAGCATTTCCTCTATACACAGTCCCAGGGGTGCTAAAATCTGCTATCTTCTTTTGTCATTTTTACAACAGAAGTCCATGCTCCCTGTGAAGGGAATTTGGGATGTCACCAAGTACGTGGGGAAAAAAAAAATTGGGAAAATCCCAAGTGTCTTCACCAATACAGCTGAAATTATAAGAGACATATTTTGCCTGGGCAGAGGAACAAATCTATTTTTTGTTTTGAAAATGTCACAGTGTAGATGGTATATTATTAACAGTAAAAATTACATAAGTTTAACTTTATGCACGGTGATAATCAGTTCACTTCAGTTCAGTTCAGTCACTCAGTCATGTCTGACTTTTTGCGACCCCATGAATTGCAGCACGCCAGGCCTCCCTGTCCACCACCAACTACCAGAGTTCACCCAAACTCATGTCCATCAAGTCATTAATGCCATCCAGCCATCTCATACTTTTTTTTCCCCTTCTCCTCTNAAAAAAAAAAAACTTGAGACCTAAATCTTCTATCTATTCTAAGCTCTTAAGTTTTCTAATTTACTCTCCACCTAGCAGTGTTGTCTCAAATCCTAGACAATTTAAACAAGTTAGAGTAGACTTCATGGAGTACCTTTAAAGGACCAAAACCGCTAAACTTCTAGGCGGATGCAGAAGAATAATTAGGATTCTTTAATTATAATTCTATAGAGATATAATTTATTTATTTGTAGGCAAAGAAAAGGTCACCTGGAAAGATATTTTTATTTTTGTGTTTAGTAACACAGATAGAAAACTTTCCTCCATTCTTCCTATGAAGATTTTACTATTTTCTTGTGTAATTTTTTTTACTGAAAGCATATATAACCAAACTTTTATGTGCTTACTAGGTTCTAAACACTAAGTTAGTCAGTTTTCCACATCCAGCACTGCTGCATAATATTGTGCAGAATGTTCACTGCACAAATTTAAGAGTTGCCATTCATATCATGAATATTCCCATAATTGTGCATAATTTATTCAGCCTTACATACTCACTCTGCTCCTAGAATCCATCCTGTCTTCTAATCAAGAAACAAAAGTTTAGAAGTTCAAAGTCCCTTAAATTTTCTCCAAGCTAATACATGAATATCAGTTGGTCTAAATTTAAAAGCAAGGAATTCAGAGCCAATTAAAAATAAATCATGTAGGTGAAAACATCATCATAAGTTTTCTGTTAGCTGTATCTTGAAGCCCGGAATTCAATGGATGGTTCTGAATTGATGGAATGTTTCATAAGCTGCAAAAAATATATATAAGGATAGAGATTCTCAGCTGTTATTCTGAATGGGGTCCTATTAATGCATCATTATCTATCTGAACATTCCCAAGGATTATGAAATAAATAATTTCTTTTCAATTCATTTTTTATCAGTAATCTAACATTTATCTTTCTCTTTCTCCCCCTTTTTTTTTCTCACTCTACTTGAGGCTAAAAGCAGATATATTGAGGGAAAAAGAAAATCACAATTGTGTGTGTGTGTGTGTGTGTGTGTGTGTTTTTCCCTTCTCAATTGGACTTGAGTTTTAGTTTGGAGAGAGATGTAATCTAGTGGTCGGGGCCCATAATTAACCATCAGAAGTTTTCTAGAACCTACAGTGAAGCCATTAATGTTCATTTGAGAACCATAGCACTGCTGAAAATTGTGGTATATAGGTAGAAGCTTTTCCTAGTGACCTCAGCCCAATTTTTGGTTTATTAAATAAATTTAATATTCCACCTAAAGATCATAGACATCTAAGAAACTTCGCTACTATCCATCATTTTTCTGATGACAAGGACATTCTTGTATCAGCCTAAAGAGGAAACAACAGTTGGTAATTTCACAGCTGCTGATTCTCACTGCTCCCTCTTTACCCACACCTGGCATCACTCTTTTATCAAATATTCTCTTAATCTTTCTTCAGGCAGAGTCTTTGTGTTCATTTCTTATTGCTGCTGAATGAATTGTCACAAACTCAGTGGGCTTCCCTCACAGCTCAGAGGTAAAGAACCTGCCTGCAATGCAAAAGACCTGGGTTCGATCCCTGGGTTGGGAAGATCCCCTGGAGGAGGGCATGGAAACCCACTCTAGTGCTATTTCCTGGAGAATCCCATGGACGGAGAAGCCTGTTGGGCTACAGTACATAGGGTCACACAGAGTCAGACACGACTAAAGCAACTAATCAGCAGCAGCAGTGATTTAAGACAACACAAATAGTATTGTACAGTTGCAGAAGTCAGAAGTTCTAAAAAGCTTTCACTAAAGTCATGGGGTTGGCAGGGCAGGACCTTTCTGGAGGCTGTAAGGAGAGAATCCATTCCTTTGCCTTTTTCAGCTTTTAGTGGTCACCTGTTTCTGAGCTGTGGCTCCTTCCTCCATTTTCTGAGCATATCACCACAGTTGCTATTTCTGTCATCACTTTATGACCTTCTCCTTTCTGGTTTCTTGTTTCTTCTAGTAAGGACCTCTGCGATTACATCAGGTTGACCCAGATAATCCAAGATAATTTTCACATCTCAGTATCCCTAATGTAATTACATAGACAAAGTCCTTATTGCCACTGAAGGTAACAGTCGCCAGTTCTAAGGATTAGAAGGGGGACACCCCAGAGAACCATTATTCAGGCTGTTGCAATCCTCAAGATTCATGACCAAGTAGTCAGACTTGGCTCCTTTGAGGATTAGGCAAATCAGCTTCAACAAATTGAAAGAAATCTAGCAGTTGCTTCTCCAGCTTGCAAGTTCTTTCTTTTTACAACTGCCAGTGAAACTTTCAGGTTCTTGGTTCTTAACTGCTTGCTTGCTCTATATTCCTCTTCTTATAATTCATTTCAAAAGGGGGGGCCTGAAGAAATTCAAAGATCTGGGAAAACCAGTTACCCAGAGAGACTATTTTTGTTCCTGGTGCTGTTCTTTCCTCATTCAGGACACAGTAATTTGTATACTCTCTCTCCTCCGGGGGCTGTCCATGAAAACACACACATCCGTTGCCTAAAAGTATGTCAAGTCTACCATGGAGTGAGATAAGTGGAGAAGTCCTAGTCTGCGGGAGATAGAGGACATTTCTCAGGTGATTATCATAAATATTCAGTTTTTTCTTTCAGACCTACAGGTCTTGAAAATTCTGGAACATATTTTCATAAGATATTCACAAAGTGTACCTGCTGCTTATGTTAAAGGATCATTTTGGGACATTAGATTGAAATCATTTAAGAAAGCTCTTGGAAGCAATCAGTTAAGAAACTGAAATAAAGGATACATTTCTCAGTGGTGGTTCTCCAGACTCACATGGGTGGTGACAAGGAAATCTGTTTGTATGTGTCCTCATGCATGGGAAAGTAACCCCTGCAGCAGCAGCAGCCCCTGCATCACCACCAAAATCTAGGACTGTTAAGTCATTATTCATCGATACTTTGTTAGGACATAATGGGAAATCTGTACTCAGCACCAGCATTTGAAAACAGGTCTTTTTCTCGCCTTCTCCACATTACTTCTCTGAGCGCACACATTAATCAAAGCCAATGTACTGTAAATACAATCACACTCTCCAACTATGGGAGTCCCTCTTTTTCCTGTTGGCGGTGGCCTCGGCATTAATCATGTACACAATCTCTTACAGAGCCTGGGCACTTTTTCCAGCTTCCCCTTAAACCTCTGTGATATAAAGACTGCTCCTATTCCTTTAATAGTGGACCAAATGTTATGGGTTTCATTTTCAATTTTTGGAAATAATACTATTTAGCTTTTCATATTTCACATTTGACCTTCTTAAAACCAATATATCAACGCACTTTTTAATCTGGTCATGGCCTGATATTGTCCTAGGGTCCAGTTGAAGAAGCATAGAGAGGGTAAAAAGTCCACTAATTTAGTAAGGACTTCCCTCATAGCTCAGTTGGTAAAGAATCTGCCTGCTATGCAGGAGACTCTGGTTCGATTCCTGGGTTGGGAAGGTCTCCTGGAGAAGGGATAGTCTACCCACTCCAGTATTCTGGCCTGGAGAATTCCATGGCTGTATAGTCCATGGGGTTGCAAAGAGTCAGACATGATTGAGCGCCTTTCACTTCTATTTTTATCACAGTTAACAGATTGAGTATAGAGGGGTTCAAGAGTCTGGCTTGCCACCAGTATCTGGCCTTGATACTTTGGAGATGATAAAAACTGACAGTAAGGGACTTCCCTCATGGTCCAGGGGCTAGGACTCTGTGTTTCCCAAAGCAGGGGGCCCAGTTTCAATCCCTGGTTAGGGAACTAGATCTCATATGCCAGAACTAAAAGTTCAGATGTTGCAAAGATGTTAGAAGATCAAGTGTGTTGCAAGTAAGATCTGGCACAGTTAAAAAAACAAACACCTGCCAGTTAATCTTTGGCATGCTCTCCCTCCTCTATTCTAGTCAGATATAGTTTCATTTTATTAAATTTTAGAACACTACAAGGCCTACCATTGGCCTTGGGCTTATTGGGCTTACTCACACCGAGTGTGACTTGAGATTTACTGGTTTATGTAGCTAGTTTTTTTGCTACTGTATTTATGTAGCTAGTCTTCTTGCTAATGTGCCATTGTTGCTGCTCTCCATTGATTTACATGCCATATTACATTATTTTATTGTAAAGCAACCCCAAAATGGTTTTTATTTAAGTAAAGAGTATGACTTAAAAACTTGAATGAAATAGCCAGCTCTAGTTTAGAAAAACATTGTATTTTTTACTTCCTCCCTCTGTCAGGTGTAATATTCAACTATTTAACTAATGTTATGTGAGACAACAGGCTCAATGTCTTTTGAAGGAAAAGTTAAAACAATATTATTGTCAAACAATAGTCATCCAGTACCATGTTCAGCTATGTGATCCTTCTCTTGTCTGCATGTGATGGCCTTTGCCCAAAAATTGTCTCCTGTTGCTCTTTTTTCCGAGTGAGGGCTTTGGTGCTGCCCCCGTGGGGTGCCTTGGGTCATGGTGTCAGGATGTCTCCTACCACACATCTCCTCCACCCTTTTCTGCATGAGGTCTATTCCATTCAAGGCCTGCCAGTTCTCTCTTTCTGAAAATAGGCCTCAAAGGTTTCCAAAAATTCTTTTGAAAACTTTAATTGTGGCATGTGAGCATAGTGAACTTGACTGCAATAGTTGCCTTTCTCTCCAGCTTAGAACTCCTCTCCAAAACCATGTTTCTTTTTTGAAAATGTTCTTTGAAGTGTGAGAGACTGGGATTCCAATTAAGTGGAGGTTATTTAGGAAGGAAAAAATAGGAAATGAGGAAGTCAATGGCCATGATAGTTCAGTTACTCTGAATAAAATCCAAATTTGCAGCTCTCGAGAGGAAGCTCATAGAATGTATTTCTGTGGTTTAGACTCTGGTGCTGAATGCCTTTTTTCTCCTCCCTCAATAGGGAAAAAGCGACATTTTTCCCAAAGGCTAAAATCATTAAGATTGTCTGCTCCATGGGATTAGCTCCAAAAAAGTTAATATGCTTATGCTAGGAGCTGGCATTCTCAAGACATCCTCTCTTCATATTGAAGTTATGGTGCTTTATTCAGCAAAACATTCATAGTTATAGCCAAATAGGTTGCTTTGCGGCTTTATAAATTCTGCTCTGTCAAGCACAGAATGAGATAACACATGGTTTACCTCCACTTCCTATATATGCATATTTATGTTACCTGTGTACTACAGTGCTAATAAATTATTACAAAATATTACAAAATATACAGAAATTTAAATTATAAAGAGATCAATTACAGATAAAAGAAACTGTTTTAAATATCTTGCTAATGATAATGTCACTAAAACAATCTCAAGATGTAGTATTCCCTTTAGGAGAAATTTAACATGAATTTTGCTACTGTTAAGTCACTTCAGTCGTGTCCGACTCTGTGCGATCCCATAGACGGCAGCCCACCAGGCTCCCCGGTCCCTGGAATTCTCTCAGCCAGAACACTGGAATGGGTTGCCATTTCCTTCTCAAGTAGGAAAGTGAAAAGTGAAAGTGAAGTTGCTTAGTCGTGTCCAACCCTCAGAGATTCCCATGGACTGCAGCCTACCAGGCACCTCTGTCCATGGGATTTTCCAGGCAAGAGTATTGGAGTGGGTTGCCATTGCCTTCTTCGAACATAAATATTAGGGAATGTAAATTCATAGTTCAAACAGTCTTCTTAATAATTAATTTTATTGAGCCAGTTCTTGTCAATTTTGATTAGATCACCAGTGATTTTTCTTTGTAATGTGGCTCACCAATATCTCCTAGGAATAAGAGAATTGTCAACTCTGACATCCTGTTTTCTGTTTGAGCTTGTCTTCTAATGATCCTCAATGTTTTCATTAATTTTGTTTATCTGAAAAAATTTTTTAAATGTATCCTTCATTAAATAGGTGAAGGTTAGCTTCACTAAAACTAGATAATATAATTCATAAACCCAGTTTATCAGGGACACATTGTGACATGTTGAAAGCTACTGAACAAGTGAAGGCACCATAATCAGTCCTTTTATGCTGTAGAAAGCTCTTGCAGGGGACCAGTCAAACATTTTTTTTTAATACCATTAAGGATACAATTCTCATGTTTTGATAACAAAACAGTAAAATAAAATTTCAAGTATTTTATTTTTCCCTGTCCAGTAGAGTATCTCATGCCCAAATTTACTATTTAAAGGTGTAGCTCAAATGATATTTTTTTCCATAAAACCTTTCTTTTTGACCAAAGCAGGAGATAAATATTTGGTTCCTATGAACACTCCTACCATCTTGCCTGTACATCTTTTAGAATTGATTCAAGGACAGTTCATGTTTGGGTTTCCTAGAGCATCTGCATGCAGGGAAAACAGTGAGAAGACCAGTCATGGGCATGTGTATCATTTGTGTTTAGTTGTTAAGTCACGTCTGGCTCTTTGCCACCCCATGGTCTGTAGCCCACCAAGCTCCTCTGTCCATGGCATTTCCCAGGCAGGAATATTGGAGTGGGTTGCTATTTACTTCTCTAAGGGATCTTCCTGACCCAGGGATCTAACTCATGTCTCCTGCAGGGGCAGGTGGATTCTTTCCCACTAAGCTACCTGGGAAGTCATTATATTTCATAGTTCTTCCAAAAATACATGCCTGAAGAGATAAGTTAATCAATCCCTCTACCCTAGTTGCAAATAAACTTTATAATTTTGACTTTTATATTATTGCCTCTATTAAGTGTTATCAAATGATAGATTATTAGAAGACATGCAAAAAGGAGCTAAAAATGAGAAAAGGGTTATTTTTTAAAAGATTCAAAATAAATATCAAATTCATAGTGGATAACCATCTTCGAATAACTGTAATTAGGCAGTGGGTGATTATCCTAAGACGGTTTTTATTCTAAAATTTTTAATGTGCCTACATGTACAATTCAACATATTACATTCATCTATATACAATATATCTTCCTTCTCCTATTCTAAATTAGTTCCAGATAGAAACTATGCATGACCAGAAGGATATGTTTTTATTTCTCATTTTAGATACTGGATATTGGGAAAGAAATCATTATGGACGTTACAGAACAACTAAAAACAGTTTATTCCTGAGAGAACAGATGCTATAGTAAAGACAAACAGGAATTATTTTTAGGAATTTTTTTACAGCAGCAAAGAACTAAAGGTGAAGGGTGAATTCAAACTGAAGACCAACAAACATCATTGCAGATTTAAAAAAAAAAAAGTTGTTCAAGGAACAAAAGACCAAACTTATTTTTAAATACAGCTACTATTTCTGGAAGCATGGTAAATACTTCAAGGGTTGAAAACTCCAGGTTTTGCTCTGTTGTCTGAGAGTTGAGCGTGGGTATCCTTAATATTTTCCCCCATACTCAGATGACTCTCAAGGATCACCAAAGTGAGATTAATGATTTAATTTTCTTTTCAAAGGTTATGTTCTCTTCCTTAAGCCATACACATAACTAACTGTGGGGAAAGTGTAGCAGGTCAGACCGGTAGAATTCCAAAGGTTCCCACTGAATTTAATGGGAAAAAAAGTAAAGGGAAGTCAAATCATTTAAACTGCTGCTTATACTGAGAATTCTGTAGGCCATGCCCATTACCAGAAGGGGGTCTCCTGCTGTAGTCTGTCTCTAGGAAATAAAATTTAGTATCAACCACCTGAGAAGAGATTCTTAGTAAGCACTAACATATATCTTTGCTACAGTTTCTATATTAACAGTGATTAGATTCAGAACATAATGTCTCTGACTGTTGGACTAGCTTACCATTTGCATGAGATGACACTTTGTTTCAGCTAATCCTCTGTTGGATAGAAACATACATCTCTATTTCATCTCTGACTTCATACAATCTATGAAATAACAATAACCTCAGATACGCAGATGACACCACCCTTCTGGCAGAAAGTGAAGAACTAAAGAGCCTCTTGATGAAAGTGAAAAGCAGAGTGAAAAAGCTGGCTCAAAACTCAACATTCAGAAAACGAAGATCATGGCATCTGGTCAACATTCAGAAAACAAAGATCATGGCATCTGGTCCATGGCATGGGACCAGATAGGGAAGAAATGGAAACAGTGACAGACTTTATTTTCTTGGCCCCCCAAAATCACTGTAGATGGTGACTGAAGGCATGAAATTAAAAGACGCTTACTCCTTGGAAGAAAAGCTATGACCAACCTAGACAGCATGTTAAAAAGCAGAGATATTACTTTGCCAGCAAAGGTCAGTTTAGTCAAAGCTGTGGTTTTTCCAGTAGTCAAGTTTGGATGTGAGAGCTGAACTATAAAGAAAGTTGAGTGCCAAAGAATTGATGCTTTTGAACTGTGGTTTGGAGAAGACTCTTGAGAGTCCCTTGGACTGCAAGGAAATCAAGCCAATCAATCCCAAAGGAAATCAGTCCTGAATATTCATTGGAAGGACTGATGCTGAAGCTGAAACTCCAATACTTTGACCTCCTGATGTGAAAAGCTGACTCTTTCGAAAAGAGCCTGATGCTGAGAAATATTGAAGGCAGGAGGAGAAGGGGACAACAGAGGATGAGATGGTTGGATGTCATCACTGACTCGATGGACATGAATTTGAGCAAGCTCCAGGAGTTGGTGATATACAGGGAAGCCTAGTGTGCTGCAGTCCATGGAGTCACAAAGAGTCGGACAAGACTGAATGAATGAAGTGAACTGAAAACTTTGAAATGGATGAAGCCTCAATTTAGGAATCTCAAACTACCTGATCACCATAGGTTCCACTTACAAATTTCCATCAGGTACAACTAATTTCTCTCTTACTTGTTCTGTTTTTTAAAAATATAGTTGATTTATAGTATTATATTAATATAGTATTATAGTAATTACAGTATAGTAATTATAGTATTAATATAGTATTATATTAAGGCATATAAAATAGTTATTCAATACTTCTATGGATTAAACTCCACTTAAAGTTATAACAAAACAATGGCTATATTTCCATTTACAAATACAAANTAGTATTATAGTAATTACAGTATAGTAATTATAGTATTAATATAGTATTATATTAAGGCATATAAAATAGTTATTCAATACTTCTATGGATTAAACTCCACTTAAAGTTATAACAAAACAATGGCTATATTTCCATTTACAAATACAAACAGTATTTGTCTTTTTCTGTCTCTGTATATGTATATACACACACACACACACACACACACACACACACATACCACATTTTCTTTAACTAGTCATATGTTGATGGACACTTAGGTTGCTTCTATATATTGGCTTTTGTACATAATAGTGTTGCTCTAAACAGCAGGGTGTGTCTTTTTAAATTACTTTTTTTCATTTTCTTTCGATATATACCCAGGAGTAAAATTGCTGGATCATACAGTAGTTCTATTTTTAGTTTTTCAAGGGAACTTCAAACCGTTTTCCATAGTGGATGCAACAATCCACATTTCTACCAACAATTTAATAAGATTCCCTTTTTCCACATCCTCTCCAACATTTTGTTATCTGTAGACTTCTTGATGACAGCTACTTTGACAGGTGTGAGATGATACCTCATTGTGGTTTTGATTTGCACATCTTTGATAACTAGAGATGTGGAGATATTTTTATGTGTCTGTTAGCTATCTGTACATGTTCTTCAGAAAAATGTCTGTTCAGGGCTTCTGTTCATTTTATAATCAGATGGTACATTTTTTATATTGATTTGTATGTGTTATTTATATATTTTGGATGCTAACTCCTTATCCTTCATATTATTTGCAAATGTTTTCTCCAGTTGTCTTTTCATTTTGTTCATGCTTCCCTTTGCTGTGCAAATGAACAGTTTAATTAGGTCTCCTTTATTTTTGTTTCTTTTGCCTTAGGAGACAGAACCAAAAAAAAAAACACACACACACACACAAATGAACAAACATTGCTACAATTTATGTCAACATGTTCTGTCTGTTCTCTCATGAGAGTTTTATAGCTTCAGGTCTTACATTTTTGTGTTCAATCCATTTTGAGTTTACTTTGGTATATGTTATGATAGTATGCTATAATTTTATTCTTTTACATGTAGCTGTCCAATTTTCTAAGAAACACTTATTTAAGAGACTTTTTCTCCACTGCATACTCTTGTTCCATCTGTTGTAGATTAATTGAACATAAATATGTAAGTTTATTTCTGGCTTCTTTATTCTATTCCATTGATTGATGTGTCTGCTATTGTGCCAGTACCATGCTGTTTGATTACTATAACTTTGAAGTTTAGTCTGATATCAGCAAGTGTGATATCTCCAGATTTGTTCTTTGTTTTCTTAAGATTGCTTTGGCAATTTGGAGTCTTTTGTGGTTCCACATACATTTTAGAATTCTATGAAAAATGTCCTGGGTATTTTGAAAGAGATTGTATTAAATATGTAGATGGCTTTGGGCAGTACTGACTTTTTAACAATATTGTGTTTTTTTTCCAATTTATAAGCATATCTTCCCATTTCTCTATATCATTTTCAAGTTCCTTCCTCAATGTTTAAAATTTTCAGAGTATAGGTCTTTCACCTCCTTGTTTGAATTTATTTCCAGGTATTTTATTCTCTTTGATGCAATTCTAAATAATTGTTTTTCTCCTTTCTCTTTCTGATAGTTCATTATTAGTGTACTTTCTCTTTTATTTTGCCTCCCCATTTCCTTGTTAGTTAAATCTGAATGCATCTGTTAGTTTTACTTGTTGATTAAACAGATTGTTCATCCTTAATATCACAGAAGTTTTAATGTTACCCATACTAGTAAGTTTCAATTGCATGGCATTTATAAATTTAAAAGCCCATTCCTACAGGTTATTTAATTTTAATATGTGGAACAAACTTGCAGTATAATAATGACAATGCTTATCAGACCCAGTTATGAAAGAAAATACTGATGTTTATATAAGCTAGTGGCTCAGTCAAGTTTCACATTGAAGACTGGCAAAACAGAGGTTTGCCAACCCAATACTTCTGATTCTTTTTCTATGCTTAGGCTACCCAAGGTTGCCAGTTTTTAAAAAAATCCTCTTTGAGGGCAAGAAAGAAATACAGCTCCTCTTTCTCTTGTGTCAAATAATTAAATATTTCAGTTTTCCTGAGACTTCTTATGAAAAGCTATTTCAGTTCCATGAAGGTTGTTAATTATGGATGTGTTTGACAAATAATTATTGATTATGTGTGAGGTACTTTTCTAGGCAATATGACAGATAGATTAAACTGGTATAGCCCCTGTTCTATGATATAGAATAACTGAATGGAAACGTCACTCTATTGGAAGGACCATTTGAACAAGGCTGCCTTCTCTGTTTTATTTCAAACTTTATAAATGTAAAACTAGAAAAAATAGTCCATTTAGTCATTTGTTCATTCTGAATTTATTCAGTAAATATAACTAATGACCAGAATTTTTCCTGAGCATTTGGATTCTTGAAGCTTGAAATCTAATAGGAGATGTAGTTAATTGAAGAAATAAACAAATAAAACTGAGAAATATGATAAAATATTTGATTGGAACAGCAGGGAATATTAGTTGAAGAAGTAATCTGTACTAAGACAGGTATAAGTATTAACAAAAGTTGAATATAAAGAAGAAAAAAGATAACTTTTACATTTTAAAGTCTAGCTGAAGTTACATAAGTGATTCACAGAATATTTTAAAAATAGCTAACTTCTGTCTTCAATAAGTACTGTAAACCACACACAATGATATTAAAGGATAAAACTAAGTAAAATGAGGCCAGTGAATGAAAAATAGATAATCAGAGTGGACATGAATCATGATACTTTATAATTACAAATGCCTTTGAACTATACAATTATAGAAACTAATAGCTGAATGGGAACTTGATGACTAATTAGTCTGGGTTCTCTCAACTATGGAACTAATTCCTACAACCTTCATGACTAATAGTTATCTATTTTCTGACCTCATATTTCCACATGGGGACCCATAACTAAAAAGGATGGAGGTTTTTGGTAAGATTGGCAGCTTTAACTATTAGCTATTTATTTAAATTGAACAAAAATCTGCTTAATTCTTCACACTAGCCCTCGATCTTCTGTCTGGGTTTGTCACACAGCAGGCATGTCCTACAAGAATGAAGTATTAGGCTCAGATATTTGGCATGTTTGTTAAGACACCATTACTTGTTCTGGTAAATACATTATAGAATGTGGAGGAAGAAAAAGAACATTTAAAAAACTGAACACAATAAACAAAGAAAATAAAGAAACTTTTCTTCATATAAAAGAGGAATAATAATGTTGCTAATCAAACCCAAACTAGGGAGGAAGAAAAGAAGTGGAAAAATGTCTGATGCCACAGTCATAAGTGAGGCAGATCTGAAAGCACATGTTCCACAGTGTTCTTGTCAAAACTCACCTCAACCACTGAGAGAAGACAGCATAAATGTTGGAAGAACAAACTGAGCTCTCTCAGATAATTACAGTGACAGACAGTAGCTAGCAAAGGGAGAAACTGTAAAAGGCTTAAGGTTGAGTTTCTATGAAGAGCTAAGGTGTCAGAATTGACACTGTGCAAAGAGGCTGTGGAAGTCTGGTGGCTTTGTGGAAAGAGAAATAAGGAGGAAGAGAGAAGAGGAATGAGGAAGAAAAATAGTAATTTTTTTTATTTCAGCCTTCAGTCAAAAATAAATTTATAGCAAATCTATTGCTTTAATATAGAACTCAATGTTTTAGGATTTAACCATTAGTATGGATAAAAATCCACAGCTAATACATGGACATAGGTATAAATTTCGTGGCCTTATGATTTTTTAAACTTTTACTATGGTNATGGCATTGAAACATGTATATTATCATATGTGAAACGAATTGCCAGTCCAGGTTTGATGCATGACACAGGGTGCTCGGGGCTGGTGCACTGGGATGACCCAGAGGGATGATACAGAGAAGGAGGTGGAAGCGGGGGTTCAGGATGGGGAACACATGTACATCCGTGGTGGATTCATGTCAATGTATGGCAAAACCAATATAATATTGTAAAATAAAGTAAATAAATAAAACTGAAAAAAAAAGAAAGGTCTTTTTTTGGGGGTAATTATTTTGTGTTTTATTTGTATTAAAACGTTTAAGTTACCTCAAATATTTTCTGTATCTATGCAGAGTATAAATAATTAACCTGAAAAATATCTACAACACTGGAATGTTGGTAGCTATTTATTTAATTGGGGCCTAGTGAGGATAAAATGAAAGACGGGTATTGAAATTGCTATGGTGACAAACCTCCTTTTGAAAATGCCCCAAATGCAATTAACATTTTTATCAAGTTCATGAATTACAGAACACAGTGTTTGTATTCATTTGCCAGCATTGTTGTAACAAAATACCACAAATGGGCTTAAGGTGAAGTTGCTCAGTCGTGTCTGACTCTTTGCGACCCCACGGACTGTAGCCTGCCAGGCTCTTCCATCCAGGGGATTTTCCAGGCAAGAGTACTGGAGTTGGTTGCCACTGCCTTCTCCAGGGGATCTTCTCGGATTGAACACAGGTCTCCCGCATTGTAGGCAGATGCTTTACCGTCTGAGCCACCAGGGGGGTCTGTCAAATGGGCTTGGACAACAGAAATTTGTGGTCTCATGGTTTTGGAGGCCAGAAGTCTTGAGATCAAAGTGTCCACAGGGCTGGGTCCTTGCGAGCCTGTGGGGGAGCGTTGGGTCAGTGCTTCTCTCCTGGCTCCTGGTGGCTGGCTGGTGTTCTGGGCATGCCTTAGCTTAGGGGAACCAGTGGAAACAATGTCAGATTTTATTTTTTGGGGCTCCAAAATCACTGCAGATGGTGACTGCAGCCATGAAATTAGAAGACACTTACTCCTTGGAAGAAAAGTTATGACCAACCTAGATAGCATATTCAAAAGCAGAGACATTACTTTGCCAACAAAGGTCCGTCTAGTCAAGGCTATGGTTTTCCTGTGGTCAAGTATGGATGTGAGAGTTGGACTGTGAAGAAGGCTGAGTGCCGAAGAATTGATGCTTTTGAACTGTGGTGTTGGAGAAGACTCTTGAGAGTCCCTTGGACTGCAAGGAGATCCAACCAATCTATTCTGAAGGAGATCAACCCTGGGATTTCCTTGGAAGGAATGATGCTAANGCTGAGTGCTGAAGAATTGATGCTTTTGACCTGTGGTGTTGGAGAAGACTCTTGAGAGTCCCTTGGACTGCAAGGAGATCCAACCAGTCCATTCTGAAGGAGATCAACCCTGGGATTTCCTTGGAAGGAATGATGCTAAAGCTGAAACTCCAGTACTTTGGCCACCTCATGTGAAGAGTTGACTCATTGGAAAAGACTCTGATGCTGGGAGGGATTGGGGGCAGGAGAAGAAGGGGACGACCGAGGATGAGATGGCTGGATGGCATCACAGACTCAATGGACCTGAGACTGAGTGAACTCTGAGAGATGGTAATGAACGGGGAGGACTGGTGTGCTGCAATTCATGGGGTCGCAAAGAGTCGGACACGACTGAGCGAATGAACTGAACTGAACTGATGGTTAATTTTCCATAATCTACAAGTATGTGTGTATATGTGAGTGTGTGTCTATTTCTGACTCTTTTCTCTGTTAACAAATTTTCCCTCCTGACAGGCAATATTCAGGCTATATCGAGCCTATGTAGCACTCCGAACATTTCTCCCTCAGTTTGTTTTTGACACCATCCTTGAATTTTTATACTGTTCCATTTAATGAGTGGTTTTTACCTCTGCCAAAATTGATGCTGTCGACACCAGGAATCTGGATACCCACGTCAGTTTGCTATAATCATGAGAGGTGACATGGGGACAGGAAACACCTATAACGTCTCTGCTTAACCTCTGAAAGTACCAGATTTCACCTCTTTAAAAAGAGCATAGGATGTCATTCTTACCCATCTCATGGAAGGAAGAATTTCTAGAGTTTAATGGGTTAATGAATGTGAAAGTACTTTGTGTACTTCAAATTTATGTACAGATGTATAAATGCTATTATTAATAATATCTGCAATTATGTTGGAATTTGGGGGGACAAATACTTTAATAATCCATCAAAGTAAACTGAGAGACATTCTCTTGAATTGATAGCTATCTAATCCTCTTGATGAAAGTGAAAGAGGAAAGTGAAAAAGTTGGCTTAAAGCTCAACATTGAGAAAACCAAGATCATGGTATCCAGTCTCATCACTTCATGTCAAATAGATGGATAAACAGTGGAAACAGTGGCAGACTTTATTTTTTGGGGCTCCAAAATCACTGCAGATGGTGACTGCAGCCATGAAATTAAAAGACATTTACTCTTTGAAAGGAAAGTTATGACCAACCTAGACAGCATATTAAAAAGCAGAGACACTTTGCCAACAAAGGTCCATCTAGTCAAGGATATAGTTTTTCAAGTGGTCATGTATGGATGTGAGAGTTGGACTATAAAGAAAGCTGAGTGCCAAAGAATTGATGCTTTTGAACTGTGGTGTTGGAGAAGACTCTTGAGAGTCCCTTGGACTGCAAGGAAATCCAACCAGTCTATCCTAAAGGAGATCAGTCCTGGGTGTTCATTGGAAGAACTGATGTTGAAACTGAAACTGAATACTTTGGCCACCTGATGTGAAGAGCTGACTCATTTGAAAAGACCCTAATGCTGGGAAAGATTGAAGACAAGAGGAGAAGGGGACCACAGAGGCTGAGATGGTTTGATGGCATCACTGACTCAATGCACATGAGTTTGAGTAAACTCTGGGAGTTGGTGATGGACAGGGAGGCCTGGCAGGCTGCAGTCCATGGGGTTGCAAAGAGTCAGACACCACTGAGCAACTGAACTGAACTGAACTGAATANCATCACTGACTCAATGCACATGAGTTTGAGTAAACTCTGGGAGTTGGTGATGGACAGGGAGGCCTGGCAGGCTGCAGTCCATGGGGTTGCAAAGAGTCAGACACCACTGAGCAACTGAACTGAACTGAACTGAATATATAAATGTACATAGGCAACCTTCTATATCTGGAGTTATACTAAGAAAAATAACCACATTTATACAATAAAATAACCTCTCCACTCAGCTGTGGATAGAGAATATATTTGATCTTTTACATGCATTTCGTTTCTTTATAACATACATTACTTACAAAATTTATTCAAATAATCAATACTACTTTATACACACGATTTATATACATTATTTTCATGAAATAGGCTCCCAGAATGAAAAGAATACATTAGTTTCAATATTTTAGTAAAGTATAAAACCATTATGTTGAGTGAATAAGTATTCAACATAAGCCTTTTGTCAAAAACTATTAATTTATGTAACATATATAGTGTCCATTAAAATTACATGTATTAGTATCCATTAAAATTGCATGTACTACCTCAAATCTTAAAACAGTGTATTGAGAGATTATTTCAACAATTGCTTGTTAGTAAAACAAATAAGTTGTGAAATTTAAGTGTCACATTGCAGAGGAATAAGGCCAAAATTTTTAAATTTACATTTTGGGTTAGCTATGTTTCTAGAACATCTGTTATGCTATTATGACAGGTGTTTATTAATATGGATGTCTAATCAGATCTCTTGGTTGCTAATAGCTTGGCAATTCAACATCTAAATATTGTCAAAAATCCTTGATTATATGTTGAAAACCGTAGATAATTGATTGAAGGCTGTTTCCCTTGACTAGATTAAAAAAAAAGTTGTCCTGTGTACTTTCCTTTAGAATCTCAATGTTTTTGTGAAATTTCTAAAATATTTCAGTAATCAGAATTTATGAAAAATTAAAAACTTCTACAAGCCAAGATGTGTCTTGATTAAAATCTCTTTAGTGTACTCATTATATAAACACAAATAAATTATTTTTAATGTCCTAGGGAAAATGGCAAAGTAATTCATTTCAAACAGACAAACACACATACACAAATAAAGAGAAAAGCCTATAGAGTAGCCCCCCTCATTTTGGGTGCATGAAAGCTCAGATTTTTTAATTTTCTTAAAAGTATTTAATAAATTCTAAGTAACAGAAGTCAAAAAGAAGTAATCTGATTGAACCACTTCAATGGGTAGCATTTACATCACAGACCTTGAGATAGAATTCTTCCTTGAATACAAACAGGATGATGCAAATTTCTAGGAAATTACTGTGGAAATGCTATCATACAGAAATCTTTGCCAGTCTGAAAAAGAATAACTATAGATTCTGAAAGTTTAAAATATATGTCCTTTCCAGTTCAGTCACTCAGTCACGTCCAACTCTTTGTGACCCCATGAGCTGCAGCACACCAGGCCTCCCTGTCCAACAACAACTCCCAGAGCCCACCCAAACTCATGTCCATTGAGTTAGTGATGTCATCCAACCATCTCAGCCGCTGTCATCCCCTTTTCTTCCTGCCTTCGACCTTTCCCACCATCAGAGTCTTTTCAAATGAGTCAGCTCTTCACATCAGGTAGCCAAAGTATTGGATTTTCAGCTTCAATATCATACCTTCCAATGAACACCCAGGACTGATCTCCTTTAGGATGGACTGGTTGGATCTCCTTGCAGTCCATAGGACTCTCAGAGTCTTCTCCAGCACCACAGTCAAAGGCATCAATTCTTCGGTGCTCAGCTTTCTTTATAGTCCAACTCTCACATCCATATATGAACTACTGGTAAAACCACAGCCTTGACTGGACAGACCTTTGTTAACAGAGTAATGTCTCTTCTTTTCAATATGCTGTCTAGGTTGGTCATAATTTCCCTTCCAAGGAGTAAGCGTCTTTTAATTTCATGGCTGCAATCACCATCTGCAGTGATTTTGGAGCCCTTGAAAAATAAAGTCAGCCACTGTTTCCATTGTTTCCCCATCTATTTGCCATGAAGTGATGGGACCAGATGCCATGATCTTNCCAAGGAGTAAGCGTCTTTTAATTTCATGGCTGCAATCACCATCTGCAGTGATTTTGGAGCCCTTGAAAAATAAAGTCAGCCACTGTTTCCATTGTTTCCCCATCTATTTGCCATGAAGTGATGGGACCAGATGCCATGATCTTTGTTTTCTGAATTAATTCTGAGTTAATTCTATCATTTATATGAGATGCTTGCTTTTTTATCTCTAATGGTTATTATACATGTTTTTGGTCTGATATCAGCACTGCACAACAGAACATTGTACAAAAATGGACATGTCCTTGTGCTATTGAATATGTTAACCACTAGGATCAATTGAAATATGTTATGTACAACTGATGAAACTGAATTTTAATTCTATTAATTTTAATGAAATATTGCATAGCCACACTTGGCTAAGAACTACTATGTGTGATAGTGCAATGATTTAATAAAATTTGCTTATTTACAGTTCAGATTAATGCTTAATTATTTACATAGATACTTGTACTAGAATTCCATGACTATAATGAGAAGGAAAAAATATGAGTATTTGGTAGACTAGTGTTCTTTCTAGATATTGTTTTGCTGTGGTAGAAATGAAGGCAGAATAACAAAAACATAGTTCATTTGAGTGTGAATATATTCAGAATTTTTTCCACATGACCTAGATCAGGAGTTGACACTCTGTGGTTTACAAGCCAAGTTCAGCCCACAACCTGTTTTTATGGTAACCAACTCTCACTCATTCATTTATGTATTGTTAATGGCTACTTGTGTGCTCAAACCGCAGAGTTCAGTAGTTAAGAATGAGACCATATGACCTGCAAAGTCTAAAATATTTGCCACCTGGCACTGTAAAGAAAGTTTTCCAGCCTCTATTATAGATAAACAATTATGTGATAAATGATAGGATAAATTTCCTCTCCTATGGAGAAATAAACATAATGTATATTTATATGTAATACATATAAAGTATAAATATATATCATAATCTATATAGCCTAAGAAGTTGTGAGATGCCTAAGGACACACAGAGAAAAAGAATCTGCCTGCCAGTACAGGAGACTCAAGAGATACCGATTTTATCTCTGGATCATGAAGATTCCCTGGAGCAGGGCTTGGCAACCTGTTCCAGTATTCTTGCCTGGAAAATTCCATGTACAGAAGAGCCTAGTGGGCTACAGTCCATGGGATTGCAAAGAATCAGACACGACTGAGCATGTACACACACATGTGTGCACACACAGATGTGTGCACACACACACACACGCATATACATTGTATGACCACACAGGTAAACCTTTGTGCTCTGTAGAAATCAGAAACATGGTACTTTAAGAGCTCTGGATACAGCCTGGGTGGAAAATGCTGTGCACGGTCATTGTGACCATGCCACGTATGACATACACTCTCATCTCGATCTGACAGAGAAGAAAAAGTCTTCAAATTAGATTCCCATCTTGGTTTCTGTAGTGTATATATTCCATGCCATCAGTTGCTGTTAGGACACAGAGGAAAGAGGTGTGCACAAGGGAACACATATGGTCTATTATTTAGGAACAGAAAGAGTTGGCAATCACAGATGACTTTTTGAGCCCAGAGTTCAGACTCTAATTGCTCAGTTTAAGCACTCAGATATTTGATTTCACTTTACTCACAAATAATTTTGAGTTAAATTTGAAGATTTATGCCAAAATAGAAACAAAACTTTCTTGGATTAGATGACAATTGTCTGAAAAGCAAATCTAATTTCATTGGAATTTAAATAATTCCACCCATTGTTAGAGAAAAAAATCCTTAAATTAAAATACATTTTCTGGCCAGTTTATACTTTTTTTTTTAACTTTATTTTACTTTACAATACTCTATTGGCTTTGCCATACATCGGCATGAATCCACCACAGGTGTACACGAGCTCCCAATCCTGAATCCCCCTCCCACCTCCCACCCCACAACGTCTCTCTGGATCATCCCCGTGCACCAGCCCCAAGCATCCTACANTTGTGGTGTGGCTTTCTCATTGCTGTGACTTCCCATTGCAGAGTCCAGGCTCTAGGGTGTGTGGGCTTGAGTAGTTGCACCTCCTGGACTCTAGATCACAGGCTCAATAGTTGTTGTGCACAGGCTTAGTTGCTCCACAGCATGTGGGATCTTCCTGGATCAGGGATTGGACCATGTCTCCTACATTGGCAGGTGAATTCTTCACTACTGAGCCAGTACATAAGCCCCCTATCATTTTTCTTAAGTGGCATTTTTTCTTTGTTATTCCCTGGCTTTGTTTTTTTTTTTTTTTTTTGGTGGCAAACCCCTTGGTCACACTCTACTTCTGAGACTTGTCCCACCTGTGATAAACTCCTCATAATATACCCTATAAAATCCTATAAACACCTATTCCTTCCTTTACATGATTTGTACCTGATGACACTTTGCAATATATGTGTTATTTTATTCTGAATTATTTCTCTATTAAAATGTTAGATCCAAATCATCAGAGACCTTACCTGCTTTATACAGTCTGGTACCTTCATAGAGGTATGAATAAAATTACAGAGGAAATATAGAGCAAAAAAAGAAAGGAACAATAACACTCAAATGCCAGTATATGAAACAATGTGCATAGATAATATGTAATAGAGAAGCAAATGATAATTCACCCCCCAAATATATTCAGCCTCCCAGGTAACGAACTTAATGCAAAATTAAGCCTTTTAGCATAATATGACTCTGTGTACTAAATTCAGTTTTTTCAAGTGAATATTTAATGTGAGAAAAGATTCCATGAAATGTGTGTCTTAAGAACTGTAAGCTTCCAGGTAGTAGCTGTTCCATTGATCTGGATCTTCCTTATGAATATAGAACATGCTCAAATATACCCCATCTCAAAAATCAAAAATAAATACATAAAATGTCATCACTTCACTGCAAGCCACTCTTGACCAAATAGTATGTTTTCCTAGTCTCTTAAACTGCAAATCTCCTTGGAAATGTTCAACTTTTACTGACACCACTATGCCTTCCATTTCTTCTTGAGTCTTCTCTAACTAGGTTTTCATCCCCATCACATAATTATCAACAATTCTTGAATTGCTGAATGCAATAGACACTTGTCTTTTTTACATATGAAACAAACTGATTATAAATTATTAAGACAACCTTGGCTCTGGACCAGCAGTTTGGGCTTTCAAGGGGCCTCAAGTTAATGTTTTTGGGTTTCATCCTCTCTGACTTTCTCCTGATGGGCTTTCAGACTCACCCAGATAGGAAGTCAGAGAGGAAGGTCTCTGTGTGGAAGTCCAAATACCTCCTGAAGGGTCGATGGTGGAGACTGAAGCTCTGAATCCAGACAAGAAAGGAAAGAGTGAGGCGTGGGTCTCTGAACCATGCTTAAGAATCCAAATGCAAAACCATGCCCTTTCAGCTCAAGGTGGAGCTGCTCAGACTCCCTGATATTTATAGCTCTGTGTATTTGCTGTATCTGCTCATTGTACATGTTCAGCACATTTCCACTATTGCGTCAATCCTCACACATCATTTCCTCAGGGGAACTTGTCTGGACAGAATGGAATTTTTTCAGCTGATTGATCATTCCCAGGAGACCAGGTTAGAAGTCAAGTGTATCCAATTATTATTACTACTCCATGAACCCTCCTGTATCCCAGAGTTCAAACACTGACACTTTTTGCAACTCTGAGTCAAAGTGTCCTCTAAGTCTGAGAAACCTGTCTGGACTAGGACCCTTGGCTTTCAAAATCACTATCTTGTGATGGGAATGCAGCTCTTGCTATCTCCGGAACTCTGGAAAATTATTATTTCCTCCTCAATAAGGGATAGAGCTGTGTTCCTTTGCTATGAAACCATAGGTAAAATAATCCCTGACTTCAAAATGCTTTTGACACATCAATTAGGTGTTTTCTGTTTTAACACAAGTGAAAAGCTAGGGTTTAATCCTTTAATCATAAAAAAAACTTGGTAATGATAAGAGATCCACATGGATCTTTTAATGCACCATGGACTGAGCTTAGCATCTTATATCTGTTGTCTCATTTTCACTTTGCCACAGAACATCTTATGAGGATGTACAATTATAAGCCTCATTCTAAATTTACAAAATTATGGTTCAGAAGGGTGAGGTGATTAAACTGATTGTCAGGGAAATGCAAATCAAAACCACAATGAGGTACCATCTCACGCCACTGGTCAGAATGGCTACTATCCAAAAATCTACAAACAATATATGCTGGAGAGGATGTGGAGAAAAGGGAACTCTCTTACACTGTTGGTGGGAATGCAAACTAGTACAGCCACTATGGAGAACAGTTTGGAGACTCCTTAAAAAACTGGAAATAGAACTTCCATATGACCCAGCAATCCGACTGCTGGGCATACACACCAAGGAAACCAGAATCGAAAGAGACACGTTTACCCAATGTTCATCACAGCATTGTTTATAATAGCCAGGACATGGAAGCAACCTAGATGTCCATCAGCAGATGAATGGATAAGAAAGCTGTGGTACATATACACAATGGAATATTACTTAGCCATTAAAAAGGATGTATTTGAATCAATTCTAATGAGGTGGATGAAACTGGAGCCTATTATACAGAGTGAAGTAAGTCAGAAAGAAAAACACCAATACAGTATACTAATTCATATATATGGAATTTAGAAAGGTGGTAATAATAACCCTGTATGCGAAACAGCAAAAGAGACACAGATGTATAGAACAGTCTATTTGACTCTGTGGGAGAGGGCGGAGGTGGGATGATCTGAGAGAATAACACTGAAACATGTATATTACCATATGTGAAATAGATGGCCAGTCCAGGTTTAATGCATGAAGCAGGGTGCTCAGGGCTGGTGCACTGGGATAAATCAGAGGGATGGGATGGGGAGGGAAGTGGGAGGAGGTTTCAGGATGGGGAACACATGTACACCCATGGCTGATTCATGTCAATGTATGGCAAAACCAACACAATATTGTAAAGTAATTAGCCTTCAATTAAAATAAATAAATTAAAAAAAAAACACACAAAAAAATCCAAAGCTGTGAAGTGAGTAAGGTGTGTGGTGATTAGAACATTAGTTCTCTTGTCTAGGTCAGTGGTTCTTAGTCATTATTCTGTATGAGATAGAAGGAAAGGCCTGATAAAGTGAGTTACTTAAATTACATAGTGAAGGTGCCAAGTAGAGCTTTTTAAATATGAGTAATAGAACTTCTAAATATTCTTTTAGTAAAATAAAAGAAAAAACTTAAAATGATATATGTCACTTAAAAAGATACTACTCTTAAGAAATTCCCATAGACTCAAGAAATAAAAGGGAATTTGCAAATATTTCTGATATGTTTGGAAGAAAATATGTCAAAGCAGGAAAATGAAATAAATGGGAAAGCTTAATAAACTTCATTATTTACATATAAACAGAAGTTGAAGTCAAAAAATGTAAAATTAAGGAAGCAATAGAAAAGACAAGTTGTATGTTCACAGTCTTATGGAAGAATGGCAATTTCTCAATCCACTTATTGGCCCCAGAAGACTTTGTCATTTTATTGCTCAATGAATCTTTTCAGAGCCTCTTTTATGTCTTTATTCCGAAGACTGTAGATGAAGGGGTTCAGCATCGGGGTGACCACAGTATACATCACTGAGGCTATTGCGCTTGCATGTGAGTTGTGGGCATCAGCAGGGTTAAGGTACACTCCTAGGATTGTACAATAAAATAAGGAGACAACTGAGAGGTGAGATGCACAGGTGGAAAATGCTCTGTACTTCCCCTGAGCTGATGAGATTCCTCGTATGGAGGAAACTATCTTAGAGTAAGAGTAAAGTATTCCAGTGAATGGACCACCACTCAGCAGCCCAGCTGCAACACATACCATCACATCGTTAAGAAAGGTGTCAGAACAGGCACTTCGGACTACCTGATTGAGTTCGCAGAAATAGTTGGGGATCTCTGGGACTCTACAGAAGGATAGCCACAACATCATTAAAATTTGTATCAAGGAATTCAGGGCACTCATCATCCATGACACTAGAACCAGCAGTCCACAGAGCCAGGGGTTCATGATGACTGTGTAGTGCAGGGGGTGGCAGATGGCCACAAACCGGTCATAGGCCATCACGGTCAGGAGGAAGTCATCCAACCCGGCAAAGAGTAGTAAAAAGTATATCTGGGTGATGCAGCCTTCATAGATGATACCTTAGCTCTGCATCTGGATATTCCACAGCATCTTCGGGATGGTGGTGGAGATGAAGCAGATGTCTACAAAGGACAGGTTGGAGAGGAAGAAGTACATGGGGGTGTGGAGGTGGGAGTCTGAGCTGACAGCCAGGATGATGAGCAGGTTTCCAAACACAGTGATCAGGTACATGGTGAGGAACAGCCCAAATATGAGGGGCTGAAGTTCTGGTTCAGTTGATATTCCAAGAAGAAGAAATTCTGAAATATGTGTATCATTCTCTGGTTCCATATGGTAGAGGGAATGACCTGGAATTAAATCCCCCCAAATGATATGACCACTTTTCACAAAAATGAGCATTGCTGGCATAGTTAACTGATAAAATTTATATTTTGCAGTCATGAAATCAATACCTATAATTTTGGTGTGAAATCTGTCCCCTTCAGGGCATTCCCTGTTCCATCTCTGATTACAAATTTCTGTTCTTTTGCAGTCATTTCCCCTAGAGGTCAGGTATTGCATACTCTTAATGAGATTTCTGTCAATCTTCTGGGGCTCATAAATTGAGTACTTACCAGCTTCAAGGCAAGGGGTAGAGTGTACTGAGAGACAAAAGTTCCTATAATTGGATGATGGAGAAATAATGTTAGCAAATATAAAATCATATAACGTGTTAAATGGTGACAGGTAAAATGAAGAAAAAGGGGGCATAAGGGAGAGAGGCTGGAGTATTATTCTTTACTGGGTGTTCAGGTAGGCTGGCAAAGTAGGTAACATTTAAACAGAGTTCTCAAGGAAGAGAGGCCTGGTAGAAGGAATGGCCAGTGCAAAGGCCCTGAAGAAGACACCTGTTTCAGGCTCCAAATAAGCCAGTTTCCCAAGGGGAAGATACACGAGGGAGGGTGATGAAAGAGGGGGCCAGAGGATGCTAAGGAATGAAGTGACCTTCCTGCTGCTACTCAACCTTAAGGTACTGCTGCTGCTGCTAAGTCACTTCAGTCGTGCCCAACTCTGTGCGACCCCATAGACGGCAGCCCACCAGGCTCCCCTGTCCCTGGAATTCTCCAGGCAAGAGTATTGGAGTGGGTTGCCATTTCCTTCTCCAATGCATGAAAGTGAAAAGTGAAAGTGAAGTTGCTCAGTCGCATCCGACTCGTAGCGACCCCATGGACTGCAGCCCACCAGGCTCCTCCATCCATGGAATTTTCCAGGCAAGAGTACTGGGGTAGGGTGCCATTGGCCTTCTCCGACCTTAAGGTACAGGGAGTCCATAATTCACAAGTTGTTCTTTGCACCTTATTAATTTTATTTCCAAGGAATCCAGAGCACAAAAATCAATCCACTTTTTGTTTTCATATTTGGTTGACATTCTGTCATCTGTATTTTCAGGGAAACATTTTGGTGTACACCAGTTCATGTGCCCTTCCTTTGAGGACTCTCATGGCCTACAACACACACACACGCACGCGCGCGCACACACACACACACACACACAGAGCACTGTGGTGGGGCTATTCTTCTTTCTGTAACTTTTATTTAATTCCATGTCTTTTTTCCCTGCTAGACTGTGAGAACCTTGACACATGTAGCAATGTTATATGCATTCACCACCTTTTCCTTACCCCACTCCAAGCAGATTTAGTGGGGAACTGTAATTAATTCAATATATATATTGCATGGACTTGAAAGAATATGGCTTCACAAAAATTGCTGCCAATAAAAGACAATAAGAGACAGAAAAGATGCAGGGGAATACTAGAATAGGCATGGAAAACAAGCAAGAGAAATGTTTTCATATTCTCAGATTAGGTCCCATTGGGGGTTTGAACTATGGTCTGCAAAAATCGAATAGAATATAATAAGTGAAACACACAAAAAGTATCGGAGTGTATCATAACTAGTAAGGATACACACAAAATCATTTATGACCCTCTGCTCAGTCATATGCATGGTTAGGAACCTATCTGTGTCTGTATATGTGTGTTTGTCTGTGTTTGTCTATACAGACATGCTAGTGTGCATGTGCAGTTGTGGAGTCACGTCTGATTCTTTGCAGTCAACACAGGATCATGGTGTAAAAGGCATATCTTACTTTGGGACTTAGTCAAAAAGTCTGGAATTCACTGCAGTAAAGGCAAGAAAACTTTTAAAAGGGCAGTTTCTGCTAATGAGGGAAAATCAATATGAAGAGAGCCCAAAAGAGGAGCCAGGTTTCAGAGAGAAGAGGCAGCTGTTTGGGTGCTGAAATACCTTGGATTCAAGGGCGCATAGACCACTGGACCTTTATTGCTCCACTTGCTTCATCATGTCATCAGCATCAGGTCCCTGATCTAATTTTTAATCCTGTACCTATTCCTATTTATTTGCCACCCCGATTTTCCATATGGTCCAATAGTGAATGAGGTTGGCCTTTGTCTTATTTTTCTCTGTGTAATTCTTCTCTTGGGCTGTAAATTTTTATCTCTCTCTCTTTTTTTTTTCCTTTCAGACATATCCAGTAGGTTTCCTTTTGGACACTAGTCCAGGTTCTGCTCCTTATACCTCGTGCAAAATTCTCCTCAGCTCATACTCTGTAACATACTGCATTTGCCACGACAGTCTTTCTCCATTCTTCAGATGAATTATCCCTGAGGATGTTATGTTATTCATGCACTTATTTTATTGTGTTATGTTTTCTCTATTACAATATCCAAATGAGCAAGAATCTCTTCTGCTTGGTTTAAATTTTTGTTTTCATAAATGTGTGCACATATATGGAAAAAAAAGAAAATGAGGTGGAAACAAAACTAGGTTAAATATGGCAGTATCAAAACAAAATTAAGTGAAATATGATTAAAGTCTGGCAGGCAGATTCTTTACCACTGTGCCACCTGAAAAGCCACTAATAAAGTACTTATAAATAAATTAGTCAACCAACAAACAAACATGTCCAAGTCTTGGCTCTGAACTAGTCTCCTGAGAATCTCTTGTGACCTTCGGTAAAATTTTTCATCTTCCATTCTCTCTGAATCTTACCTGAAGTATCTGTGAGTCCGTAGACCCACCTAGTTAGGTTCTTTGAAAGGAAGATCTTGTGTGGAAGTCTGAATTCCTTAAGGATGGTTTATGATGGAGTCTGAAGCTGTGTTCTCAGACAAGACAGCAAGAGGAACTAAAGCTCCCTTGCTGATGCAGGACTCCAAAAGCAATGAGCATGTCTCCTCTACTCTGAGGTGGCAGAAGCAGAAGGACTGCAGCATGTGAAATATTTATGGATGCCTAGATTTGGCCATTAGGGACATTTCCCTCTTGTTACTCCATCCTTAAGCATGTGATTTCTCCCAGTGAACTGGTCTAGAGAGTTTTTTGTAATGCGTTTCTGTTCCCAAGAGACCAAATTAGAAGTCAGGTGAATCCTGTTTATACTAATCCTTCTCCATGAACTCTTCTCCTTTCTAGAGTTCCAAACTTCTAGCACTTTACCCCAAGTTTTCCCTTCCACACTGCCTTTGGTGTTTTCTGGAAATAAGCCCTATTGTCACATATTTTGGTGACTTGTTTTCTGGTACAGGTTCCAAGGGTTGACACATAAAATGTATGGCACAAACCTATCGTCTTTTAGGAAAAAGTGAAGTTGCTTAGTTGTGTCCAACTCTTCGTGACCCCATGGACTGTAGTCTGCCAGGCTCCTCTGTCCATGGGATTTTCCAGGCAAGAATACTGGAGTGGGTTACTGTTTCTTTCTCCAGGGGATCTTCTCGGCCCAGGGATTGAACCTGGGTCTCCCCCTCTGCAGGCAGACTCTTTACTGTCTGAGTCACAGGAAAAGATTCCTGTAAATGTGAAATCCAGCCCATTTGTGGGTTACTATCCTGGGGGTGGGGTTTTTGAAGAGACTACTTCTCTGCCTCTTCTGTCATGTTGATGTGATCCTATTATCCTTTGTTGTGGAGCAGATGTTCAGCTGGGGCTTCCCTCATAGCTCAGCTGGTAAAGAATCTGCCTGCAATACAGGAGACACCAGTTTGATTGCAGGGTCAGGAAGATCCCCTAGGAAAGGGGTAGGCTCCCCACTCCAGCATTTATGGGCTTATCTGGTGGCTCAGATGGTAAAGAATCTGCCTCCAATGCAGGAGACCTCAGTTTGACCCTGTGTTGAGAAGATACCCTGGAGGATGGCATGCAACCCACTCAGTATTCTTGCCTGGAGCATCCCCATTGACAGAGAAGCTTGGCAGGTTACAGACCATGGGGGTCACAAAGAGTTGGGCACAACTGAGTGACTAAGCACAGCACAGCAGCACAGATATTCAGCTAGTTTTCAGAGGAAATTAATCCACATGTAGCTGTAGATTTGGCATGTCCATGGGTTGTGGTGAGTTTAGGATCTTTCTATGCTGCCTTCTTGTACTGCCACCCCAACATTTGATGTTAGCCCAACAAGACTCATTTAAAGCTTTTGACACCTGAACTATAAAAGCATATATTTGTTTATTTTAAGCAACTTATTTGGCAGTATTTTGCAGCAGCAATATGAATCTAATACAGACATTTATTCAAAAACTTTGTTTACAAGAATTGATTTTAAATTTCTCAATTTATTTATTAGCTGGCCTTGGTAAGGGCATTTTATGTGGAAAAACGTACGTAGGAAAAAAAGTCATTTAAATCAGTTTGAAGATATTCCACTTCATTAGCTGATACACTGAACTCCTCATTACATAATTGTAAATGCTGCCTGACCAGGATGCCTTGTGATATTATGGTAGGAAAGGAACCCATTATATAAGTTGAGGTCAGCTTTTTTTTTTTTTTTTGAGGTCAGCTTTTGTACTTAAAAATTTTGTGTCTATATTTCTACATTCTTTTGCTTCATGATAATTCATATGTCCAACCTTCTTTTGGGTCTCTACAGTGTACAGGCTCTTTGTTGTGGTATTCAATCCCCTGACTAGGGACTGAACCCTTGTCCCCTGCATTGAAAGGCAGATTCTTAACCACCTGATCACCAGTGAACTCCCAAAATGTTCATTGTTTTCATTTCTATTTCTCTCAGGTTTCCTTTTAACATAGAGGAATTCATAATTGTATCCATGTCTGTATATGTATATGTATATGTATGATTGTGTTTATTTGAAGGAAAAATATATACAAGCACACAGGTAATCAGATACAATATTTATCCNAACTCCCAAAATGTTCATTGTTTTCATTTCTATTTCTCTCAGGTTTCCTTTTAACATAGAGGAATTCATAATTGTATCCATGTCTGTATATGTATATGTATATGTATGATTGTGTTTATTTGAAGGAAAAATATATACAAGCACACAGGTAATCAGATACAATATTTATCCTTGTTTTCTTTGGACTAAAAAATGAACTTCTACACCTTTCATTTTTTTCTCAGAGCATCCACGTGAACTTTTGTTTAGTATGCCCACAATACCTTCAGAAATGTGCAAACTGAGGCTCAAGGAACTGAAATTTCTCATAAATATGTAACAAAGCATTTAAAGATATGCTTTAAATTATACTATCAAATTATACAGAAGTGGAAACATGCAATATACTCTTTAATTTTTGTATAACTCCTTTAATTTATCAAATTGTACACTCTAAGTATGCAGGTTTTTTTGTGTGTAATTATACTCTGATTATTTAATTAAATTTAAAGAATTCAATGGTGTATGGCTAAGAGTAGGATATAAGCATAGTTAGCTGGTTCTGATTTAGCAAAGGTAGGAGATATGTCGTCTAACAGGGAAAAAAGCCAAGTATTATTTATGGATGTAGGGACAGTGGAACTAAATTTAAGTAATTCGCATGGTAAACTCATTCTTTTCCGTAAATATATGATTAGTCTTAACAGAACTATAGTAAACTGAAGATAAATTGATTCAAGACAGAAAAGCACTATAGCCTTGCTAACATCATGGATGACCCTTATAAATGCAGTATAGAGATGGACAGCTGACTACACACTCATGAGCTACACAAAGAAGTCAGTACANCAGTGGAACGAAATTTAAGTAATTCGCATGGTAAACTCATTCTTTTCCGTAAATATATGACTAGTCTTAACAGAACTATAGTAAACTGAAGATAAATTGGTTCAAGACAGAAAAGCACTATAGCCTTGCTAACATCATGGATGAGCCTTATAAATGCAGTATAGAGATGGACAGCTGACTACACACTCATGAGCTACACAAAGAAGTCAGTACAACTCCCCAGCATAAAACTTCATTGGCTAGTAAGGATATTGCTGCTGCTGCTGCTAAGTTGCTTCAGTCGTGTCCAACTCTGTGCGACCCCATAGATGGCAGCCCACCAGGCTCCCCCGTCCCTGGGATTCTCCAGGCAAAAACACTGGAATGGGTTGCCATTTCCTTCTCCAATGCATGAGAGTGAAAAGTGAAAGTGAAATTGCTCAGTCGTGTCCAACTCTTAGCAACCCCATGGACTGAAGCCTACCAGGCTCCTCTGTCCATGGGATTTTTCAGGCCAGAGTACTGGACTGGGGTGCCATTGCCTTCTCTGAGTAAGGATATTATGGTAACTAAATTGACATAGAATGGCTTGTTATGCAGTAACAGCTAACTGATAAAATAATCCAAATGAACAGAACTGAGAGTGATTATAATAATCTACAGCATTTTATTTTTGGCATATGCTCTTATATTTTAGGAGAACATCCATGGTCATTCCATTCAGTTCAGTTCAGTTCAGTCGCTCAGTCATGTCCGACTCTTTGCGACCCCATGAATCGCAGCNTCCATCTCATTAGACATTTCTCATTATTATGTAACAAAGCATTTAAAGATACGCTTTAAATTATACTATCAAATTATACAGAAGTGGAAACATGCAATATGCTCTTTAATTTTTGTATAACTCCTTTAATTTATCAAATTGTACACTCTAAGTATGGAGTTTTTTGTGTGTAATTATACTCTGATTATTTAATTAAATTTAAAGAATTCAATGGTGTATGGCCAAGAGTAGGATATAAGCATAGGTAGCTGGTTCTGATTTAGCAAAGGTAGGAGATATGTCATCTAACAGGGAAAAAAGCCAAGTATTATTTATGGATGTAGGGACAGTGGAACGATATTTAAGTAATTCGCATGGTAAACTCATTCTTTTCCGTAAATATATGACTAGTCTTAACAGAACTATAGTAAACTGAAGATAAATTGGTTCAAGACAGAAAAGCACTATAGCCTTGCTAACATCATGGATGAGNCCCCAAGCATCCTACATCCTGCATCTAACATAGACCGGCGCCACGTTTCTTACATGATAGTATACATGCTTCAATGCCATTCTCCCAAATCATCCCACCCTCTCCCTCTCCCTCAGAGGCCAAAAGTCCGTTCTATATGTCTGTGTCTCTTTTGTTGTCTCACATACAGGGTCATCATTACTATCTTTCTAAATTCCATATATATGTGTCCGTATACTGTATTGGTGTTTTTCTTTCTGGCTTACTTCACTCTGTATAATAGGCTCCAGTTTCATCCTGGCCAGAAATACAAACCAAAGGAGAGTCTTCATTTATCCATATGTAGTGTGAAGCATATTGATGGATCTTTTTGTTCTTCACAATTATGTAATTGAAAAGATCCTTATTATTCAAATACCATTATATACATATAAAATAAATTCCTCAAGAGAACTTAAAAAAATAATAAAAAATCCATTTTCTGATCTTAGTACAACTGGTATGTATTCTTTCTATCTTTTAATAGGAAATGTATCATAAAGAGATATACTTTCATAAATTTATTTACTGCTGTTCAGCTGCTCGGTCATGTCCAACTCTTTGTGACCCCATGGACTGCACCACACCAAGCTTCTTTGTCCTTCACCAACTGCCAGAGCTTGCTCAAACTCATGTCCTTTGAGTTAGTGATGCCATCCAACCATCTCAGCCTCTGTCATCCTCTTTTCCTCCTGCTTTCGACCTTTCCCACCATCAGAGTCTTTTCAAATGAGTCAGCTCTTCACATCAGGTAGCCAAAGTATTGGATTTTCAGCTTCAATATCAGACCTTCCAATGAACACCCAGGACTGATCTCCTTTAGGATGGACTGGTTGGATCTCCTTGCAGTCCATAGGACTCTCAGAGTCTTCTCCAGCACCACAGTTCAAAGGCATCAATTCTTCGCTGCTCAACTTTCTTTATGGTCCAGCTCTCACATCCATACATGATTACTGGATAAACTACAGCTTTGACTATATGGACCTTTGTTGGCAAACCAGTGTCTCTGCTTTTTAATACACTGTCTAGGTTGGTCATACCTTTTCTTCCAAGGAGCAAGTGTCTTTGAATTTCATGGTTGCAGTCATCATCTGCAGTGACTTTGGAGGGCAAGAAAAGAAAGTCTGCCACTATTTTCAGTTTTTCCCCATCTATTTGCCATGAAGTGATGGGACCAGATGCCATGATTTTCATTTTTTGAATGTTGAAGTTTAAGCCAGATTTTTTGCTCTTCTCTTCCACTTTAATCAAGAGGCTATTTAGTTTCTCTTTGTTTTTTGCCATAAAGGTGGTGTTATCTGCTTATCTGAGGTAATTGATATTTCTGCTGGCAATCTTGATTTCAGCTTGTACTTCATCCAGCCCAGTATTTCACATGATGTACTCTGCATGTAAATTAAATAAGCAGGGTGAGAATATACAGCCTTGATGTACTCCTTTCCCAATTGTGAACCAGTCCATTTGTTCCATGTCCTATTCTAACTGTTGCTTCTTGACCTGCATGCAGGTTTCTCAGGAGACAGGTAGGGTGCTCTGGTATTTCTGTCTCTCTAATAATTTTGTTTTAATCCACATAGTCTAAGGATTTAGCATAGTCAATGAAGCAGAAGTAGATGTTTTTCTCTGGAATTCTCTTGCCTTTTTTCTCATCCTACAGATGCTGGCAATTTGATTTCTGATTCCTCCGACTTTTCTAAATCCAGCTTGAATATCTGGTAGTTCTCAGCCCATGTACTGTTAAAGCCTAATTTGGAGAATTTTAACATTTCTTTGCTAGCATATGAAATAAGTGCAATTTTTTGAATATTCTTCTCAGCCTTTCTTTGGGATTGAAATGAAAACTGACCTTTTCCACTCCTGTGACCACTGTGGAATTTTCCCAGCTTTGAGTGCAGTACTTTCACAGCATCATCCTTTAGGATTTGAAATAGCTCAGCTGGAATTCCATCACCTCTATCAGCTTTGTTCTTAGTGATGCTTCCGAAGGCCCACTTGACTTCACATTCCAAGGTGTCTGGCTCTAGGTGAGTGATCACACTGTTGTGGTTATCTGGGTCCTTAAGATCTTTTTTTGTATAGTTTTCTGTGTATTCTTGCCACCTTTTCTTAATATCTTCTGCTTCTGTTAGGTCCATACTGTTTCTGTTCTTTATTTTGCCCATCTTTGCATGAACTGCTCCCTGGTATCTCTAATTTTCTTGATGAGATCTCTAGTCTTTCCCATTCTATTGTTTTCCTCTATTTCTGTGTATTGTTCACTTAGCAAGGCTTTTGCAAATATAATCTGAAATATTTATTTGGTATAAATTTCAAGGTAAAATATAATGGCTTTGCTTTAATTATGTCCATTAAATTTATCATATGAGTTTCTGGAAGGTGTGAAAGAATGCAGTTACCAATTCAAAGTAATGTGAAATGATAAAAGTGGATATTTCAAATTCTGAATTGGTAGAGCCTTTAGTTTCACCAAGTCAATGGACATGAGTTTGAGCAAACTCCAAGAGACAGTGAAGGACAGGGAAGCCTGGCATGCTGTAGTCCATGGGGTCACAAAGAGTTGAACATGACAGTGATGGAACAACAACCAGAGCGTTTGATCTTTACCAGAGTAATTTTCATTAACCAGATGTTTAAATAAAAATTAATATCTCAACTTAGGACCTTTTTGTCTCTTATTTCAGTCTAATAGTATAGATCTTGCGTTCATAATACAATTAAAGTGCGTAATACAACCTAACATTATGGATGCCTGAACTATGTTTTTCCTTTTCAGCACTGGGTATGAATTTAGACCTTTGCTTGCATTGTAAGATGTAGAGGTTCTCAACAACGATCCAACTGGTCATTCCAATTATACTACATTGTACAACTAAGAATATTTTATAATATGCTTAAACTTTTCAGAATCATTGTTCTTATTCCAGTGTAATACCTTATTAGTCTTATGAAATCAGCCAAGTGGGGGTAAAGTTGACCAAAAAAAAAAAAAAATGACCTCTATCTATGCTATTATTTCAGAGTTATCTCTGACCACAACAACCAAGGGAGAGGATCCAAATAAAGTCCTAGAGAGCAATAGTAAGTATTGTGAATAGCAAGACTTAACACATTATCTCTGGTATTTCTGTTGGAAGAGGTAACTAAAAATATACCTAGATTGAAACATCACTGAAGAAGGTTTATTTGAATTGTAATAAAAGGTAAAGCAAAGTCACTGCAGGTGGTGGTAGAGCTGTGAAAATTTAGCCATCTTATACCATGACAATGGGTTGATGAATTAGGACTAGTGACTTCCAGAGATGAGAGAACTTTTAAAACCTTTATGAGTGAACAGGCACATAGAGAGGAAACAGTGTGAACCATCCTAAATATCCCTTAATTATAGCGCCAAACAGGACAGTTGCTATGGATCAAATTTTGGGTTTGACAACCGAGAAAATGGGTTTTGTTTGTGGCTGTATATTGAAATGACATATACCTAAAAACTGGGATTTACAGTCTATTGATGAGTTGTTTTGGACCAGTTCTCTGAAGAACAATTTAATTTATACCAAAGATACTTCTTGTGATTTCTTCTTGTGTCGTCTATTCCCTTATTTTTATTGTACTGACATTATTGTGGCTAGATATGTGAAAACATATTTGTTTGGGATAATCTTTTGTATCATCCTAACTCCTTGATCTCAAGAGAGGATGATTGGTCCCTCAGAGATCTTTTAAATTCTATCCCAGAAATGTGATTTGACCCAATATCTGTCATATTACATACAAATTGCAAAAAACATAAACATCCATAGTTCTGGGGCTCAAGTGCTTATCTAACTACATTGGGAGATAAAGTCAATTAAAATACACATAAAATAAAATACACATGCATACACACATTGTTATACTGATTGACAAAGAATGAATGCGAAATGCTCAGTATATAAAATAGCCTATTCTGAATCAGCAGAAGTATTTTTATTCACAACTTTTAAGTTTTATTCAATAAAGCACTACACTACTTAATTACTTTGCAAAGGTTACATAAAAACACACTGCATGCAAGTGTGGATATTATCTAGGTGAATAACGTAGAAGACAGGATTTTGTCCTTATATATCATCAGTATTATTTTGAAAGAAAATATTCAGTTACACACAGCTAAACATTCAGATTGCTTAATGAGCACAATTATGACATCTATTTCACCAAAGTCATTCTTTATGGGCACTCACAACTCATGTAGAGCAATTATACTGCAATATGCTTTACTTATTACATAATCAACACTTCTGTTTTATATGAAATGTCACATTAAATCTAAAGCCCTGAATTCAGTGGCCTTCAGAGAGATATCAACCATTTCTCAAATCATTTACCCAAGAAGGGATATTGAATTTTTAAAAACTGGAATTATCTTCCCTCCCTATAAAATGAGAAGGTTGGAAAAGATAATCTTACAGGGCACTTTCAGGTCTTAGATCTTATGATTTTATGTGTTTCAATAAATGGTCTCTCAAAATTTAAGTAGACTACACCTTTGGGTTAAAAAAAAGTATTATTTATAGTGAGGACAATCAATTATATTTATATTGATAAATGAAGGTATTTATTTTCTATATTAGTTTTAAAGCAAACTTGTTTACATATTCAGTTATCCGAAACCAGTTAGGAAGACAGCCACATAGATGATCAACCATATGGCATTAATAAATGTATAACCGAGACAGGCATGAAGTATTTTGTATTTTAACCAAACTACTAAACTAACTCATGAAAATGTAATAAATTACCTATTTAGCTGAGAGTTTCTTTGGGAGGAATGATGCTAAAGCTGAAACTCCAGTACTTTGGCCACCTCATGTGAAGAGTTGACTCATTGGAAAAGACTCTGGTGCTGGGAGGGATTGAGGGCAGGAGGAGAAAGGGACGACGGAGGATGAGATGGCTGGATGGCATCACTGACTCGATGGACATGAGTCTGAGTGAACTCCGGGAGATGGTGATGGGCAGGGAGGCCTGGCATGCTGCGATTCATGGAATCACACAGAGTCGGACATGACTGAGCGACTGAACTGAACTGTGTCATAATTTACAGTTAACACAAACCAACAATTCTATGATTACTTCTTAAATTTTTAAAAAAAGATGAGTTATCTTCCATCCACATTCAGTTATAGCTCCATACATTTTATATGTAGAAATATATAAATATCTATAATTGCAAGAAAATGACTCAACCACCTCTGAGTAGTATATACATGGAGAGTATGATAGGCAATATAATCACCAGCATTAAATACATAGAATTTTTAGGTAGATCAATGATGTTTAAATTATTTTTCACTGAGAGGTCCAAGGATATAAACAACAGAAGTGAAAAACTAGGAAGGATGCCGAATTGGAAGATCTTATGCCTTTCCCTACAGAATCTCCAACTTTATCTTTTTCTGTTTGTACTTATTTGAAGTAGTTATATCTATGGTTCTGATTTTTTAAAAGATTTCAAATTGTTTAAAAAAATTAAAAAATATGTATGTTTGTGAAATATTTTAATAGTATATTAGGGGATCTATTAATAAACACAGGACTGTAGGGAAAAAATAAATGACGTAAAACAGAGTAACTGATAAAAATCAAGGGGAAATAGACATTAAAAGCAAAGAAGCAGGCATAATAAATATCTTTAAAAATTTGTTAGTATAATTTGATAACACTGTACTTCCCATGTCTATAAAATGAATAAGATAGGATAGGAACTTTGATAATTTCATTATATGCCTGCCTGGAAATGGAAATATTTTAGCATAATTAGGCCATTAGTGTTTCCTCCATTTTATCTCTGTAGTATTGTAATTAACACAATATTACATTCACTATGGATCTGAAAGCGACTTATTTTCCTTAGGGGAGATACAACGCAAACAGAGTGAGTTACCCAGTCATACCAGGTTTCAAGTATTCCAAATTTAATAAAGATAAGACATTTACTTCAGAACTACTCTTTACTCCATGGCAAAATACTCAACAGCAAAGTAGTTGAACATGACTTTATATATTTCAATTGTGTCAATAAAAATGGCAAATGACACTAAAACAAACAAATCCCACTATAATTTTAAAGCTTATAAGACCAATTTTTATTTGGAAGAAAGGCATAGTCTGCACACATTTATCCCAGAGGGCTTAGTGCAAAATTTTATAGACTAGAGCTAAAAGGAAATGGAGAAAGGCTTTGTGAAACGGAAAGGAGGGGTAGGCTGCTACATGCCAGTTACTGAGTTTCTCTGGGACAAGTCATCCAATTTGACCAGACCAGAGAACTTCCATGGAGAGTGCTGAAGGAAGAAATAGGAGAATGTGTAAGGACCAGATCTGGAAAGTTTGCAATGCTGATATGTTTGGGTCATCTCTATTTTTGTCATTCTTCACAAAAAATAAACATGTCTGCAGAGTAAAGAAGTGGTGTTAAACATTTAAACAGCATTAACTAATTCAATATAGCAAGTAAACTGTCTGATGTTCAAAGAGCACTGGCTGGCCTCAGGGATAATTTGCCAGTTGACTGCGTCTTTCATATGCTGTCAGGAATTTGGTTCCTAAGTTTAAACACTTGATGATGATCTGACTTTTACTCCTGGTTGATCACTGACTCCTGCTTGACCTTCTGCCTGATCACGAACAGCTCTTAAGTCTCTCCTTTCTCTGACCATTTAATCTTCTCTTTCTTAAATAATTTTATGGTTGTGATCTATTTCTCTGCTTGTCATGGACATTACTTAAAGACAGGAAGTCTGGTCTACATATTTTTTGCATAGTTCCAAACACAAGGATGGTGAATATGCAAACACTGTCAATAATTATGATTATAACAAATCTACTGAAAGAAATGGCTGAATTTCCCTGCTCTCTGTACACTGGAAATTCAGTGTTACTAAGGAAAATATGTGGATTCATTTCTTATAAGAGGATTGCCAAACTAGAGATAATTGTAACAATTATCTACAGGCAGTTTATGTTTGACATAACTCTGTGTAAATTAAAATGTGAATATTGCCTAAGTACTCATAATAGTAGTTTGAAAAGAGCTTGCATTAAACTAACTTGAGGAATTTGTAAATAGCACTATGCTGAAAACAAGCAGTGAACTTTGGCAGAAATCTTACTTACTGATTCATTCATATTTGCATTATTTATAAGATGCTAATTGGACTCTACTCTAAAGGAGACTCTAAATATGGTACTCCACAAGAGCACTAATTTAATAATAACTCAAATAACAAATATTCATAGAACCCTCAAATGCTGAAAATTTCATGCTTGATAAATCACAATATTAATGAACAAAATTGAGAAAAATAAAATATTAAACAAAACTAAAAATATTTTAGCTTGGCTGAATGACTACTTTAACTGACATGTTTTCCTCAAAATAATCCAGAAATTATACAACTTTGCATTTAAAAAGTATTTTTGCCAAATATAGAAAGTCTCTAACTTGATATTTCATTAGCATTCACAATTGATAAGTTTAAAGTAGCAAGCAGAGAGATAATATCTAAAGTGGATGTTGACTCATACTGCCATTAGCACATTTTGACTTACTCACCAGGTTTCTCTATTTCCAGTAATGAAAGAGACAGAGGTGATATATATCACTTTCTTATTACAGAAATAAAAGTATGAGACAAATTAAAATATAATATGAGTGCTATAAGAAATTCTACTTTAAAAATGCCAGCACAAATACTGATTGAATAAAGAATCTAAGTTCTCCCCAGACATGGTATCAAATTGCCTCCTGAAGACTTTCTGTGTGTCACTTCCTTGCCTGTAAAATGAAAAGAACTCTTAGGTCTCTTACATTTCTGAAATCTAATACTTGACAAATAAGATAACCTATATGATAGCTGCATTGCTACATCACTGCTGCAGCCTTCAAAAAGCCATCTTTTAGGAAAAAATCCAAGTATTTATATAATCAGAAAAACTTCCTGANTACCCAAATTCACTATATTTTCCACCGCATTTTCCCTACTTCTGCATCATGCTAATGCTTAGGTTGGACATGTTTGTGCAATCCTGGTTATTCTAGAGACAGATCAAGGGCTCCTCTCTGGAAGCTAGTGTTTCAGTTCAGGCACACTAACTGCTGCTTCTTTTCGTTGAACTCATACTTAATCATGTCTGACTTTTAGCTTCTTTATTGAGATTCTAAACCTTGTATTCTTATGTGCATGTGTGTGTGTGTGTGTGTGTGTGTGTGTGTGTGTGTGTGTGTAGTATTTATCCTATCGTTTCAATGCCCTTCCATATTTTTTGAACAAAACATGTCATGTAATGCCTGCTAGCTTCTGCATGTTGCCTCATGGAAATGCACTTACTATGCAGGCTTAGTATAGAGGAACTTTAACTTATGATTCTGACTGATTTAAAAAGCATAAAAGCTGCATTTCATACAACTTCATACCTAAACAAATGACTTTTTCTTGTAGTTCTGTACATAACATANTCTGCATGTTGCCTCATGGAAATGCACTTACTATGCAGGCTTAGTATAGAGGAACTTTAACTTATGATTCTGACTGATTTAAAAAGCATAAAAGCTGCATTTCATACAACTTCATACCTAAACAAATGACTTTTTCTTGTAGTTCTGTACATAACATAGAGACATGTATTAGGAATCATAGAATTGCATGATAGACTTGCTTCTACCACCTACTGTGCAATATGTGGGGAAAGATTGGAGGCTGGCTCTGGAGTCAAATGGGGTGGATTCAAATCCCATCTTCAGCATTCACCAGCTGTGTGCTTTGGGCTGTTATATTCTCTCCATGCCTCAATGTATTCATCGACAAGATAAAAGCAGTATATACATCATAGGATTGTTTAGAAGGCTAAATCAGTTAATTAAATAGTTTACAACAGTGTCTGAAACACAACAGCACTTAATAAATTATTATTAGTTATTTTATCTTCCTTACAGGTGATATGGGTAATCAAATTAGATGGTACATGTGAAAAAGATTTGAAAATTCTCTCACTATTTCTCTAAATCATGTATTTATGGTGAAGAAAAAATGAAATTCACAAATTTGAAGTGTGTTAAGTGACTCACTATTAATCTTAAGCATTACATGAAAATAATTAAATGCTATCTAGTAAGGACTGACTTATTGTGAAATCCTCAGAGTACTTCCCCAAAATTCAGTTATCAATGATTTCTGATTCATTCCACCATATAATTCTGAGAAAGGAAAACAAAAGGGGGCATTTGCTGTTGCCCTTCTGGGGTTCATACATTCCAGACTCACCCTCTCCAGACTGATTCATCACAATTTTCACCTAACTTCAGCAGCAGCAGTAGCACAGTGCTCATTGATGGGGAAATCCATTTATTTAGGTAATTTGAAGAAATAGCTCTACTTCTTAACTTCATTTGCATAATCTCAAACTGAATATGATTTTGACTATTTACTAGCTTTACATCATTTATAAAACAGTAATTTATACACTGTGTGTATTCCAGAGAATTCCTTTAATAGCCACTTACTTTCAATTTCCTGTGGCCCACATATCATTCATTTCAATGAGAAGGGATCCATCTGTGTTAGTAAATTAAAGCTCATGAAAGGAAAACAGACACTACCCATAAGGAGGACCCTGAACCATGGGTTAAGAATACAAAATGTATTGGGTACCTGCAATTCAGAAACTGTGGTGCTTTCCCTGAACCTTCAACTATATTTTAAAATCAGTTTTATTATTTTCAGTCACTCTCTCTTGGTAGCCCAAGATTGCAGAATAACTCAAGAACAAAGCAAAAGCGTATAGTACTAAGGAACAAGCACAGAATTTAAAACAAAAGATTGGGAGGAAATAGCTCAATATGACACGTAGGGAAGATATACAGAAAGCAAATGAGAATATAGTAGCAATAGAAGGATGAACCATATATTTTCAAATGTACTCTTTGTAATAAACATATTAGATTCCTAGTAGAAATTTCTGTCTGAAACCTTTTTAGATGAGTTATTTGGAGATGAGTTTATATTACATGAATTTCTTTTTCTATTTCCATTTCTACTGCCAATATTTGAGGTTAGCAACTACATGTCACTTGACTTAAATTCCCAAAGTCTAGCATAGGACCTGGCTCATAGGAGAACTTTATAAATATTTAATTATGTTGCAGAAATTAGGAATGAAGTAGAGATGAAGAATGGGTAAGATTGCCTATTGTGCAGATTAATTGATGATTTTAACAAATTAAAAACTGAATTAAGGAAAATTGTGATTTACCTGGTATCCGAATTAATGCAACAAAATGTATGCTTTTTTATGTCTTTTGATTTTAACCACACTGTGCCCTCATCCCCCATATATACATACCCCCTTCCACATACATACACCTTTGTAACCTAAAAACTTGTGACAAATTGTTTCAAATGAATTAAATGGATAAATTTTATAGAGTAAAATAAATATCTCTTTCACCCCGACTTGGTGAACTACAAGCACGTAAGTGTATATTTACATAAGTAAATATAATATATTTACATATATTAAAGTATATATAATATTTAACATAAGTAAATATACACTTATGTGTTAAACTTATGTGTATTAACACTCATGGATGGCATCATTCTACACAAACAGTGGTATACATTATTATTTCCTCAAGACTACTGTGAATAATATTAACCATGCATTTTAAGTCAATATTTTTTAAAATAGTCCACAGCAGAATAAACTAGGAAGCTAAAAACATTCTCAATCACTGTCCCCTGACATTTAGACTCAGTAAGTCTATAGAAGGGACAAAAATTATATACATTTAAAAAGCTCCCCAAAGATTTCTGATCACAGTTTGAGAACAACTGTTCTAACAGGAATTACTTCTGCTAGAAATATGCACATATACATAGCTGAATTCACATAGGAGTTTAGAAAAGAAAATTGTTTGTTTGGATTTATGTTATGGAGACTTATCATAGCGATGCATAGAATTTGTACAGTAGTTCCAAACTTTAAAATGATTCAGATTTGAATCAGGTCATAAAAAGTATATATCTTTATAGAAAAACATTGCTCGATAAACTCACTTTTCCAGAATAATATGCCCTCCTGGTTCAAGGTAATGGAGAAATAAATCTGGTTAAAAGAATAAACGCTAGGTTAATGCAAGCAACACTCAGATTAATTCTGATCTAACTTTCCCTTGCAATCCAAAATTTTATACTGCTAGGTATAATTTGACAGGTCCCTTCAATTAGTTTATGAAACTAGGTCATAGCAAGACTTCTCACTGGAATCATCCTCAGTCTGTTTTGTCTTCCTTATTTGCCTACTGAACAAATAACAAGTTCACATCATGAATCCTCATCTGAAACCTAAGCCTTAAATCTAGACATAACTTTAATAGTACTGGGGATGGAGTACAAGTATTAAATTTATTCAAGGGCTCTCATCATTGCCCACTACCTAGATACACACACTAAATAAAGTGTGATGTGATGACACATTGATGTAGCAAAGTGGACTCAGCTCTTGGTAAAGTGCCTGCATCCTACCTAAGCTCCTTCCCCAATTTGAAATGGACATGAGGGCAGTGCAGAAAAGTCCTTTGTTATCATCAGCCTTCCCTGTGTTGTTACTGCAACTAGAAATGCAATTTCTCAAGTTCTCAGCTGGACTGTGAGAACATAGAAACTCCTGTTTTATACCAACCACTCACATATTGCTTTGAAAATGTCTGTGTCTGTATTACAACTCCACAGGAATACAAAACAAATGTGAAGCAAATGTATAAAGTTTATTAGAATGAATCTAAGAATCATTAATAAAGTCTTAAACTTACATGTAACACATATATAAAGCGTATTGTGTGTTTATGACATGTTCGCTTATTAAGGGTGAATTCTAAGCCATTTGGTAGCCTCCTTTTGCTTGGTGTCCCTTCAAGTGATGGCAAATTTCTATGTAGGAGGAACTGAAGGCTAAGCATTGCTGTGGCACAGTCTTGGGTTAAGGGTGCATCTAATGAGGATCATCTTTCAACTTGCTCACGTTTGTGAAGGCAGTACCTTCACGGCTTCATCACCCAGGTCTACATTCCACCAGCCTAACTGCCAGAACAGGATCTCAAGATTCCTAGCTAAAAACATTTTGAGCATTTAAATAATCTATTGTCACTAGGATACTGAAGCTGAAGCTCCAGGTGATGGGAAGAGATGACTCATTTGGAAAAGACCCTGATGCTGGGAAAGACTGAAGACAAAAGGAGAAGCAGGAAGTGGGGGATGAGATGGTTAGATGGCATCACCGACTCAATGGGCATGAGTTTGAGCAAACTCCAGGAAAGAGTGAAGGACAAGGAAACTTGGCATGCTGCAGTCCAAGGAGTTGCAAATAATGTACATGACTTAGCAACTGAACAATAACAATAGGCTATACATGAGACATAAGGCTTTTCAGTGCTCTTGTCTGAAAATTGTGGATATTACCTGCTCAATTTCAGAGAAGTCTCATGAGGATTAAGTAACAGATGGGTTACTTTAAAAATAAAGCTTTAAAAATGTATGGTATACTTTATAAAAAAAATGCAAGCTCTCAATTTTGTAGGAAGACTCATTAGGGAGGGAGAACAAAGCATAAGCTGGCTCCTCTGCCATGTTCCTCCTCTCTTAACTTTTGATGTCATTTATCACCTAGCTACTACATGTCGCATGCTCAGTCATGTTCAACTCTTTGTGATCCTATGGACTATAGCCTGCCAGGCTTCTCTGTCTATGGAATTTTCCAGGTAAGGATACTGAAGTAGGGTTGCTGTTTCTTCCTCCAGGGGATCTTCCTAACCCAGGGATCGAACCCACATGCCTGGCATCTCTTGCATTGATGAGAGATGGGTTCTTTATCACTGAGCCACCTGGGAAGTCCTTTCCTTTATTACCTGTATTCAATCAGCAATTAATTTCTACCAATTAAAACAAAATTTTCACATAAATAATTCTTGAATCTGCTCTCTTTGGTATTTTTCTACTGCTATCCCTGATCTAGATTCTCATAAAAGAGTCTTCAAGAGGTATCTCTAACATTATTCACATATCCCTTAAATCTATTTTCTAAATAGCTGAACAAATATCGATCAAAATGAATATTGATTATAGCTATTTCCCGCTTCAAATGTATCCAAGGTTCCTGTTCATGCTCATGTTTCTCAGTTTGACAAATCACTCCCTCTACACAAAGACCATTTCCTGTCCTCAAGCTTCCTTTCTATATTCTCTACCTTCCATTTTACTCTGGCAATGCCAGTTTACTTACCACTCATCTCTCAAGACTTGGCCAAGGTAACACAACATCCAGGAAATTTTTCTTGATGCCACTCTCTCCTGACCCATAGCACATTTCCTAGGGCTTCTATAAAATCCTGTATCTATTTGCATCACTGCATTTTCTACATCTTTTGTCTTATCTTGTTGATTTATATGTCTGTCTCTTCTGAACAGGAAATGCCTTGACAGCAAAATCTGTGTCATAGTGTCTAAAGGTTCTTATATTGTAGGCACATAGTGAGCCTCAATAAATACCTCTTTCCAAGTGTAAGTAAAGAAAGTTGTAGTAAAAGTAATTACATGGAAATAATTATATAAGGAGAAATAGCTGGCAGAGAAACATTACAAGTATAATCACTGGTAAGAAAGAAGCAAAAAAATAAAGGGAAAGAACTGATGAAATATGGATAAAGGAAAAGTAAGAGAAGGTGGAAAAATAACAAGAGTTGGTTCATGGAGAATAGATTTATCACAGGACAAAATAAGAGAAGCAGCCTGCAGAACGAAAAGGCAAAATTGACAAATAAAAACAAATTTTGACAAGCTCAGAGAAACAGAAGAGAAGAAATAAAAAGATGCATTGATAGGCAATAGCCAGGGAAAAGAGCATCCATAAGGTAGCCATCTGGGTAGTAGAAGAAAAAGAGAGCCCAGAATAATTGAAGATAATTGATTCAATGTCAATGTGAAAGAAAGGATATCTAAGGAAAACAGACAAACACAGGACAGAAGCAGTAAGAAATCATGATGTGGAAATATATTAGAAACTGTCTTTTAAATACTGAACCATTTGTTTGTTTGTTAGAATAAGTCTTTTGTTAAAAACATAATGTAAATATATCTTTCTTTTTTAAAAACAAGCGACAAATATTGAACCCAAAGCCAGCAATTTCAATGGTAATGCTGTCATTAAGAGAGTACTATACAGCTACTCTGGCCTTTTTTAGGTTAATTTTTCCCATGTAGTCATATTAAATGAGGTTTGCTTTCATCAAGAGCAATTGCAATTCAGCAGTTTCTCTTAGCTATAACAAATTATTCAGATTTGAAATATAAAATATTATTTTCTATCAGTATACTGCAAAAGACTACCAGTCCCCACTGACATCTTCAAGTTATTTCATTATTCAAGGAGAAAATTGGAAGAAAACCACCATGGGCAGTTGTCCTGTATGCTGTCAGAGCAGGTGACATTTATGTGATGTGACTCACCTTGACATCTCGGTATTCCATTACAAATTGGAGAAACTGTGTTTTCACCTGCGGGTTGCAATTGCCTCAGGTACCCTCATACTATCTATGTTCCTCAGCAGGGGTCAGTCATACTCATTGTTAAACACCAGTCTAACACATGGTGACTGCTGGCAAACTGACAGTCCAGTGCTTGAATCTGCTCTTTCTAATTTAGTATCTTGTAGGAGGCAGACCTCAAGGGATATCATGATGTTAGTTATGGTGTGTCTAGAAATGCAATGGGACTACTTTTTTTTTTAACTGTAGAGTTTTATGGCTTTATAATCATATTATTAGGAAAATTAAGTATATACTAAGCCAAATTTCATAGTTATTTTCAAAAATACTCTTCCATAGTGTCTATTGTGAAATTTGTTAGAAATGACTACCTGAGGAATTTTATCTTCTCATTTCTGGAAATGCAGAATGTAACCTATTCTTCTCCCTACCACACTTCATTGCATGGCTCTCCTTTAATATTATTAACCATGGATTAGTAGCCATGACTATTGCCATTTTATGGCCAAAATATTTCAACCTCACTCGTTGTCAGCTGCTGACTAGAACGTTTTCATTTTCCAACCATGCATTATGTTTCTGTGTCCCATATTCTAAATTTTGTTGGATTCTGTAATAAACTTAAAAACTCTTGAGAGTCCCTTGAACTGCAAGGAGATCCAACCAGTCCATCCTAAAAGAAATCAGTCGTGGGTGTTCATTGGAAGGACTGATGCTGAAGCTGAAACTCCAATACTTTGGCCACCAGATATGAAGAGCTGACTCATTTGAAAAGACCCTGATGCTGGGAACGATTGAGGGCAGGAGGAGAAGGGGATGACAGAGGATGAGATGGTTGGATGGCATCACTGACTCAGTGGACATGGGTTTGGGTGGGCTCTGGGAGCTGGTGATGGACAGGGAGGCCTGGCATACTGCAGTTCATGGCGTTGCAAAGAGTCGGACATGATTGAGAGACTGTACTGACTAAACTGACTGACATCCACTCTTTCCTGGGTTTTTTTTTTTTTTTTTAGTGCCTATTCACATGATATTTTAAAGAATTTAAAATCATTTTTGGAAATAATATACACCATCTATAATGTCCCTACTAGACAACTCAGTAGTTTTTATACACGTTATTTATATAGTTATTATAGCAAGCCCATTAGGTGGATTTTGCTTTCCTCATTTTACTGATAAAAAAGAAAAAAAAAAAAAAAAAACCCTGAGTCTGGAGAGTATAAGTGATGTATCCACCTCAAAAAGCATCTAGTAACCAAGTCAGGATTTAAACCTTGTGTATTAGATTCCAAAGCCAGGATTTATCATTAAATACCAGGGAGACAAATGATAACCTCTTGGCATTTTTCATATGCACCTGGCAAAATTCAACAAGAAAGATAATCTGCTGCGAAAACAACCCTAAAGAAGCATTTGAAATGCCAAAGTACTCCATACTGGGAGGAAATGACAGTCACTTCTAACCTGCACTCATGAGCCAATGCTAGGTTTCATCTACCTAAATCCCAATCTATTGTGGCTCCCTTTGCTTTCTGCTCAGAAAGATGTATTTGAAAATCTGCTGTGGCACTACAACCCCTGCTCCTAAATCACACTCCAAAAGCAGAGTATAAGGTAAAAGATATTAAACAAAAATATTACTAATCATTATAACATTAAAATATTCTATGTAGAGTACATTTAAATATTTGCTTATTAGTTTGGTATTTCTAATGACATCTTTCTAAAATGTTCTTCTTATAAGGTTCTCTAGGCTTCAACTTAAAGACAGAGTGAAAAAGAAAGTGTTCATTAACTTGAAGCCTGTTGCTATTATGTATCTCTACCCCAGGCATGTGAGAGTATTGCTGCCCAGATTCAAAGGGAAATTGCCATTGTTGTTGCTGTTGTTGTTGCTGTTGTTACATTGAAGATTACTGAAAGTACAAGTATATCTTCTTCTAGACTACTAAACTCCAATCTGAAAAAAGAAACTGAGGAAAGTACAGCTCTTTTTTCCATTGAGACATGACCAGTGGATTTGAAAAGGATCCATGAGACATCTAAAATATTCCCATTTCTGGGCCCATTAAGCTGGTACTTTACCACATGTACAAGGACTTTTAATAATTTAGAAAGAAAAGCAGGCTAATGAGTACATGCTATAATATTTTAAATTTTTTAATATATTTTATTTATCTATTTTTTTTATTATTTTTCATTTTGGCCACACCAAGTGCAGCTTGTCAGATCTTTGTTTCCCAAAGAGAAATCAAGCCTGTGCCCCTGTAATGGAAGCATGGAGTCCTAACCACTGGACCACTAGGGAATTCCCTTGAATAGATTTTACTACCCTGATTAAAGTTTTTGTTTCTTCTGTTTTCATATAGTTCTACCTTGAGAAACTCATTGAATCTTACAGCTTTAATGATAGTCTCTTTGAGAATAATTCCCTCTTTTACATCTACATCAAGTATTAGTCTAATGTCTTATTTCACTTTCCAGTAGGAAATTTGATATTTTCACTTACATGCTTTCTCTGAAATATAAAATATCTGTATTTGAACTTAATATTCTCAAAATTATCGTTTCCATTTTTGAAACTCAAATTGCAATAATAAAAAAGCAACTTTATTTCCCTTTTCATACTCACACATCAGAATCCTCTTAGACATGTGGCATCTCCAGATTTTTATAAATTGAAATACCAGTTCCAAGCCCTTCATGAAGTTGCTCCCAACTCACGCTAGTACATCTTTTGCTTCACTTCCTTCTAACCATACCCTACATTTCACATTCCTTCTTTTAAGTGTTTTTCTTCCTCTTCCCCTGGAAACTTCCCACTCGTTCATTAAAACTGAGCTCAAATAGTTCTTCTTCGGTAAAGTATTAATTCTCAGTGCATAGCTGGTCACTTCCTGGGTTTCTAACACTTACATTTATTCCTCCCCTAATTTTAAAAACCCTTGAGGGCAGAATTGAATCCATATCTAGATTTTGCTTTCTATATGAAGAATAGAACTCCCTGAATAATAAGTATTCACTAAATATTTTTAAATGCTTGTATAAACGAATGAGTGAGTACATGAATGAACAAATAGTTCAATGAATCTTTGACTTCCCTTAGTATCTTTGTGGACTTTATATCGCTGCATTTTGTTCTTCCTTTATTTACTTGAAAAATAATTCCTTAGGTGATTAACATCTGTTTAAGTAAAAAGTGAAAATGTCCATTAAATATAACTCAGCTTTTCCCCCCAAAGTTATAATATGTTGACAAACTTTAAAACCATGTTGTAGGTCCCAAATAGTTAAGATAAATTATTCATAAGACAACTGTGAATATGTTCTTTACATATATGGGAAAAATTATGATAAATAATCACAACAAAATGTTTTCAACAACATTCAAAGGGAAAAAATAATATATTTAATGTTTTATTTCCACAGATCATTTTTCTTTCATTTTTATTTCTACTTTCCCACATACTATAAATTCCATCAGATCAGAAATATAATGGTAATCCTTCCAAAATTTTTAAGATTTTTCCTGTAAGACATAAGGAAATATTATCTGCAAATAATGATGTAATTTGAGGGGTAAAGGTTACTTTCCTAAGGAAAACCTGAAGTACATTACCTCCTAAAATATTTAATTCCCAAAATACCTAATTTAAAACTCTGGATGTTTTGGTCTCAATAATAATGGAATTATGACATTCTTTATTTTTTCTTGCTCTTGTTCCTATAGACAGACAAAAACATTTAATCCAATAAAAATCCATGAATAAATATTTGTAAAATAATTCCTATGTTTATAGTAAAAATAGAGTCTAACGAAATACACATAAAACCTTGAAAGCAGAGAGTACGCTTCCATGGAGAAATAAAATTACTAAACAGTCAGTCAGACATTATAAGAGCGAAGGAAGGCAGGCTTACATTTTAAGTGTCATGATAATATAGTTGCATACTATTGACCAGTGCAATTTATTTTCAAGACAAAGCAGAAAGGACCTGGCTAATGAGTCTGTGACCACCAAAGTGAAGGCACTGAGATCAATTCTTAACCCACAATCAGGGAATAAGGTCACAAAATGTAAATAACAAAGACTATGTTCAAGTGAAGGATGGNGCAATTTATTTTCAAGACAAAGCAGAAAGGACCTGGCTAATGAGTCTGTGACCACCAAAGTGAAGGCACTGAGATCAATTCTTAACCCACAATCAGGGAATAAGGTCACAAAATGTAAATAACAAAGACTATGTTCAAGTGAAGGATGGCACAAATAGAAGAAATTACCTATAATCAAGGTAGAGTGCTCAACAGAACCTAAATTATTATAGAAGGTAAGAATTGGTCCTAAATTAAAAATGACAAGCAACTAAATACCAGAGTAGTAAGAATTTAGTGTCTCTTTGAGGCTCCCTCTTTCTCTAACATCTCCTAGTACAAATACATCCCTGATCATAAGGAAAGAATGGGTGAAATTCACAATCTGCAGACCAAGCAAAGTACAGAAGGAGGCAGCACTTGGATTGAAGCAAGGTTGAGTTTTTGTGTGCCATGTGGTCACCAGAGACAAAGAGATCAAGAGAGTGGTCGTTACAGGAAGCCAAGTGGACTAGGCTGTGTAAGCAAAGAAAGAGAAAATAAAATGACTAGAAGTGGATGAAATGAAAGGATCTGAGGCAAGAGAATATGATGAGACTGAGGATAAGGCATTATAACTTTTAGGAGTGAGAGAGTTAGACACAGGAGTGGGAATTTAATTTATTAGCAGTGAAAAAATAGCCTGTTTGTAGCCTAGACTCGTCAAAGTACTGTAGAAGGGAAAATTAACTCCAAACTCCACTAATTAAGGGTTCATGAAACACAGCAGGAATAAGACTGATAAAAGTAGTTATATTTGTGAAGATACGTCTACTGGAATATATCAGTGTTTTTCCTTTTCCTTTTCTTTTAAACAGTTACTTTTAAACTCATTGGATCATCAATTTAGAATACAGGTGGTCACAGACTGCCTTTTTTCTATGAAATATTTTGTTTTTAAATACAATTAACTTAGTATCACTTATATAATTACCTATACATCATGATCTTCATAAATGATTATCGGTTAAATTTCTGAGAGACTAAATAGACAAAAAGACAGTGATCAAACTAAACATCACAATAAAGCTTTGATTCACAACTTCTGCAGCAACAACATCAAGAAATAAAGCCACAATCTCTGTAGCAATTGGTCCAGAATGTCCAAGACTTGAGCAAAAACAATCAGCCTACACCTATTTGCCCCTGCTTTCAATTCAGTAACCATCAGAGAAAGCAAAATGTGCTACCCAAACCAATTCCATAAGACGCCCTGCTTCCTCCCTGTGTAAGTAATCTCCAATTAGAGATACTAGAAATCTTCTCATATTTTTTTTCCAATTTAAAGCTTTCCCTGTTCCATGACTGCCTTTTTGTCTCTGCCAAAAGCAAGCAATGGCAACTCATTTTGCTATGGTGAGATCTGCATTGTTTTTTTATGTTTTCCTTTGGGTGGTTTTTGTTTACTCCCATATTTCTAACAGTTTAGGCTCCAGTGTTCTAAAACCATTCATAATTTAATTCTATTCTCCTGAAATCTCTGCAGATTCATACAGTATAGAACTATTTGGCCACCTGGAAACTGGCATAGTCAGTTCACCAAATTCTCTGATAAATGCCCTACAGCCATACGTTGAAATATCAGATTTCAGGTAAAAGTGCCCTTTAACTCTAATTTTATTAATAATAGACAATTACTAAGATATTATAGAAGCTGAATTTTTGCCCATTACTTATCATATTAGCTGCATAGAATATAATCAATCTGATTTCAGTGTTGACCATCTGGTGATGTCCATGTGTAGAGTCTTCTCTTGTGTTGTTGGAAGAGGGTGTTTGCTATNGATCTTCATTTTCTGAATGTTGAGCTTGAAGCCAACTTTTTCACTCTCCTCTTTCACTTTCATCAAGAGGCTTTTTAGTTCCTCTTCACTTTCTGCCGTAAGTGTGGTGTCATCTGCATATCTGAGGTTATTGATATTTCTCCCGGCAATCTTGATTCCAGCTTGTGTCACCCTATAATTCAATCCTCATATGGCAAAGTCTAATATAAACTTCACCTGTTCAGGTTTTCATTTTCTGCATATCCTTAGTCTCCACTGCTAATCCCTTTCTTCTGAAATCTTAACATGTTTACAGCTCGAAGCATACATTACACAATTACTGTTATTTTTAATGTGTCAGCTTTGTTTCTCCTTACAGAAAGAACTGGTTTTACTCCTATGTTTAGCACAAGAGTAAAAACTTGTACCACACTGATAAGTTACCCAGATTCTGAAAGTGGACTAAATCCAATTCAAAGTCATTCATGTGTCCTTGAGCAGTTTACCTGACCTTTATGAATCCCCAGTTCTTTAACAACAAATTAGGGGATATAATAATCAGTCAAGCTGTTCTGAATATAAAAATGAGAAAACATATGTATTCATCATAATGCAGAACGTAGTAGACATTCAATGTTTACTATTATGCCTTTTATTAATAATAAAATCATAGTTAAAGAAAATGAGAAAACAGCATTTAGTGGTATTTTAGAAAATATAATTTATTATTTTTCTTATTATTTACAAAATATAAAGCTATTTAAAATCTATATGTGAGGCTGAGGGTGTACTCCTACCAAATGATTGACTGTTTGCTGATAAATACTCTACTGGAAGCTATGGCATCCATTCTCAGAGGTCCCACTACAAACACGCTAAAAGCCCTCCAATGAAATAAGTGTGATGTAGGTGGAACTAAATAATAACCTATATATGAAACTGCTAAACTTTACCCTCAGTGAAACACTGTAGTGTCTGAGAAAAACTCTTAAAGCTGAATTGAAAGTGTAAATAAGAACAAGGTTTCCTCCATTTTAAAACAATTGGAGGTTTACCACAGTTTGTATGCAGTTCAAGTGTAAGAGATTGTCAGAATTTGAAACTCAGCTTTCCCACCCTACCTTTACTACCACTTGAACACACAATATTCCTGTTCTATGGCAGTCTTTGGCAGCGACACCTATCAATTCTGAGAATGTTGGATGGTTTAACTTTGGCAAAACATGAAATGGGTCTACTTTCCAGTGAGTTACCACCCTGTGGAACTGTGAATCTCCTTCTAACACCCTAGGTACCAAATGTACACCCTCCAAGCCTCTGAGCATCCTTTCCACGGTCATATTTTAGCATCCTTTTCCAACTCAATTCAAAATATGTCAACAGTAAAACGTTATGCCTCTGAGAGGGAAACAGATGTAGAACAGGAAGAACTGGACTATAGTCTGTATCTTGATCAACTGTTGGTGACATATCCTTACCTTTCCACCTCTTGTTCTAGTTTCCAACCCTATTTCCCTTCTGTCCCAGTCTGGGCCCAGTGTTATTTCAATATATTCTTTCTAGTAGTTTCACTTCTTTCAGTTCCTGGAATTCTACTGACAATTCTTTTACATCCTAGTACTGTAGGTAAATCTAATTCACTAGTTCTCTCAGAAAAGGTGGAGAGAATCTATTCATTCTACTAATAAATATATTAGGTTTTGAATTGTGTGACAGACCATAAGTAAACGACTTACTGAATATCTTTCAGATTGACTACTTTTTAAATTCTCAGATTTTGTTCTGTTTTTCTACTCAAACTCTCACTCCACGTTTATCCTGTCTCTTATACACATCTCATCCATTCTCAGAGGTCCCACTACAAACACGCTAAAAGCCCTCCAATGAAATAAGTGTGATGTAGGTGGAACTAAATAATAACCTATATATGAAACTGCTAAACTTTACCCTCAGTGAAACACTGTAGTGTCTGAGAAAAACTCTTAAAGCTGAATTGAAAGTGTAAATAAGAACAAGGTTTCCTCCATTTTAAAACAATTGGAGGTTTACCACAGTTTGTATGCAGTTCAAGTGTAAGAGATTGTCAGAATTTGAAACTCAGCTTTCCCACCCTACCTTTACTACCACTTGAACACACAATATTCCTGTTATATGGCAGTCTTTGGCAGCGACACCTATCAATTCTGAGAATGTTGGATGGTTTAACTTTGGCAAAACATGAAATGGGTCTACTTTCCAGTGAGTTACCACCCTGTGGAACTGTGAATCTCCTTCTAACACCCTAGGTACCAAATGTACACCCTCCAAGCCTCTGAGCATCCTTTCCACGGTCATATTTTAGCATCCTTTTCCAACTCAATTCAAAATATGTCAACAGTAAAACGTTATGCCTCTGAGAGGGAAACAGATGTAGAACAGGAAGAACTGGACTATAGTCTGTATCTTGATCAACTGTTGGTGACATATCCTTACCTTTCCACCTCTTGTTCTAGTTTCCAACCCTATTTCCCTTCTGTCCCAGTCTGGGCCCAGTCAGTTATTTCAATATATTCTTTCTAGTAGTTTCACTTCTTTCAGTTCCTGGAATTCTACTGACAATTCTTTTACATCCTAGTACTGTAGGTAAATCTAATTCACTAGTTCTCTCAGAAAAGGTGGAGAGAATCTATTCATTCTACTAATAAATATATTAGGTTTTGAATTGTGTGACAGACCATAAGTAAACGACTTACTGAATATCTTTCAGATTGACTACTTTTTAAATTCCCAGATTTTGTTCTGTTTTTCTACTCAAACTCTCACTCCACGTTTATCTTTTCAAGGATCCACATATTCCACATCACTCAGCAAATAGAAGTCATCAGGATTTACTTACTCATATTTCCTCCACTTATTCATACATCTCTTTCCTCTTTTAGAAAGAGATATTTCCTCCTCTTGCCCAGGATTCCTAGAAAAAGGATTCTTATATGCCTCTGTTAAATGATAAATTTTCTTTTTTCTCTTTATACTTACACTAGTGTTATATTTTTTAAAGTAAGCTTGCTACATTTACATATTAGAAATAATGATATACCTAGCATATTTTACAAAATGATTGCATTTTTATATTCACACCACATTTTCCTCATTTTCTAACTTCTAGCTCTCCACATTAATTTAACCAACTAATATGAAAATTTTATTTTAGAGATCCCTTAGAAGTTTTAAAAGGCACTATATGCATTCTTCATGTAGCAAAGTGTACTATTAACATTTCAAAATTCTCCCTGAGTACAAAGAAAGACCATTTAAATTTCATCTCAAACACTTACACGTTCCCTGCTATTTCAAATAGTTTATTCTATTGTCTTGTTCTGCCAAAGCTTATTCGAATATGCCAACATGTTTTCTGATTTCTTTGCTCACCATTGCTTCTTGCATCTTAATTCTTCTTTAATGGTAGCATTTTTTGCTTATGTAAATTGAAATTCATCAGTTTAATAGGTTATGGATGATATCACTATCTCTTAAAGAGCTTTATTTGACCCAAGAATCCCAGGAAAATCATTTTCTCTGATGCTCCCTCAAGCTGGTGCATGGAAATATTCCTAGTTTCCCTTTTAGAGTCAGAGCTCCAGGCTTTTCCAAGTATATCATCTGTAGCTCCTCTGTCTGTCTCCTCTTAATGCCAAATGGGCATTAAAGTTACAATCTGAGAGAACAAGATGGCAGAGGAGTAGGTGGAAGTGGAGTTCATCTCTCTCCACAGGTACATCAGGAATACACCTTCAGACACAGAAGTGCACGCAGAACACCAGCTGAGAGTGGACAGGAGTACCTGATGAGTGGAAAAGAATATATAGACTCACACAAAACTCACTAGGATGAAGGAACTAGGGGAAAAAACAGGAGTGTTAGCAGGACTGGACCTGTCCTCAGTGGGAGGGAAAACTGAACCACAGGTCTGATCCCCACATCGGGGCAATTGTCTGAGTCAGAGGAGAAACATTTAAGGCTGAGAGTGAAACAGCTGATCTTTGGCAGCCTAAATGGAATGAGAATCAGACAATTCTTGCTGCAGCTATACATACCCCAGATAGGGATGCAGTCTCCTGGAAAACACAGTAGCTGGGAGCTGGAGTTTAGGGATTGTGGAACAATCCCAGGGCAAGGGCTGCTGTTGAGTGTGGAGAGATGAATGGAGGGGATGTGAGGGAGAAAATTGTGGTAAGAAATGCCTGTGGAGGAAAACTGGGCAGCCATGGAAGTAAGGCGATACTGCTGAGTCACACGTAGGGGGTGGAGCCATCACCATAGCCTCTCTTTCCCGACATGCCAGCACTGGCAGCTGAAGAACAGAGAGGCTGGCCCATCAAACGCCTGATGCACTGAACAACAGAGTAGGACTCCATCCAAGGGGGCCCCCTCTATGTGCCTGACACACTGAACAACAGAGAAGGACCCCAGGCAAGGGAGCCTTCTAAGTGCCTGAATGGGCGGAGCTATGGAGAAAGACTGGCCAAAAAGCCCTTCTACTCACCAGTTACAAGAGGCTTGACAAAAGCCTCTGATAGGGCCATAACTCCTGTGGCAGAAGCAGTGCATGTCCCTGCACACTTTTAGCCACTAGGGTCCCTGCAAGTCAAGCCACTGCACCACCTTCACACTCAATTCTCACTGGGTCAGAACTGCCGCAGGCAGGGTTGGGGGGTGGGGGACAAGAACAACTCTTGGGTCTGTGCACACAGGGTCACTTCGGTAGTGTTCGACACTTTGTGACCCTGTAGTCTGTGACATACCAGGCTTCTCTATCAGGGAGAGGAGTTCTCTAGGCAAGAATACTGGAGTGTATTGGCCAATACTGGTTGCCATACTCTTCTAGAGCACTATATATCCTGCTACCCTAGCTGCCAATTTCCCTGAGTTCCTGGTGCTGCCAGAACCCCTGCAACCCAAGCAGCTGCACCACCTCCACACCTGGCCCTACAGGGGCAAAGCCAAGTCTTCCAGGCCAGTCTCAGGAGCAAACCCCAGTGGACGACCCACATGTAGAGGTGGAAATAAAATCACAATTGAAACCCAGGGGCAGTGTAACTAAGGAAGAAGACCCCAAACCTCCCCACTAGCTGTACAAGATGCAGATTAAATCCACACAATCACCTAGACAGTCTCTGTATCTATGGAACATATAAAAGGTCACTGAGAGCTCCCACAAAAGAAAACGCACTAGTTCTGATAGCTTTGGATGTTGGAGGCAAGAACACATCAGAGTAGCACCAGATTAGAATCTGAGCTGCCCCCGCAAAAGGTCCAAAAATCAGCACAATGTTGGAGGGCATCCTAGGGAGGTGAGGTAGTCTGTGACTCTCAGTGAGGGAAAGGACTCTGCCAACAATGACTCAAGAAAACATTTATTATTCTTATGTTTTGCCTTATTCTGCAGATTCTTTTGGATTCCCCCCCCCCACCTCTGTTGTAGGTGTCCTTTTATTGTGACTATGAAATCTATTAAGCTTTTGAACATTTTTTTTCTTTTTTTTCTCAGTCACATTTTTTATTGTTGTTATAACCTCTACCTCTATGTTGGGCTTTTGCAGTTCTGGAGAGTTTTCCTTTTTTTTAATTTTTTCTTTTCTCTTTAATTTTAATTAAAATATGTTTAAACCTATTATTATTTTTTCGACATTTATTCCTTTGATTGGTTTTCTTACTGTTCTTTTCCCCTTGCATTTTATCTTTAATATATATGAATCTTCTTAATCTATCTCTATTTAACTTTGCATTACTATTCTTTCTTTTCTTTCTTTCCTTTCCTCTCAACATATTTATTAGTTTTATTTTCATTGCTTGAATACCCAGTTATCACTTTGCTTTAGCTTTGTTTTCTAGGTTTGTGCATTAATTAGTTTTGTTCTGATAGATATAATTTTTGGTTTCCTTTTCCCACCAGGTGGATCTATTGTACTTTATTTTTGTTGGACTGTTTTGATTTTGCTTATGGGTATATAAATATATGTCTATATTCAATAACATTTTTTTGTTGTTGTTGTTATAAACTTCTGCATATCCATTGGGCTTTCACACCTCTGTGGAGTTTTCCTTTTATTTTCTTCTATTTTTTTCTTTCTTCTGTTTTTTTTCTCTCATTTTATAATTTTAAGTTTTAGAATTATAAACCTATATATATTTTTAAACCTATTATATTTTTCTACATTTATTCCTTTATTTCCTTTCTACTGTTCTTGTCCCCTTGCAATTAATCTTTAATGTATATAAATCTTCTTATCTACCTCTTTTTAACTTTGCATAACTATTCTTTTTTTCTTTCCTTTCTTCTCAACGTATTTGTTAGTTTTGTTTTCATTGCTTCATTCCCCACTTGGCACCTTTCTTTAGTTTTGTTTTCCAATTTGTGCTTTAGTTAGTTTTGTTCTTCAGTTCAGTTCAGTCGCTCAGTCGTGTCTGACTCTTTGCAACCCCATGGATCGCAGCACGCCAGGCCTCCCTGTCCATCACCAACTCCTGGAGTTTACCCAAACTCATGTCCATCGAGTCAATAATGTTATCCAGCCATCTCATCCTCTGTCCTCACCTTCTCCTCTTGCCCCCAATCCCTCCCAGCATCAGGGTCTTTTCCAATGAGGCAACTATTTGCATGAGGTATCCAAAGTATTGGAGTTTCAGCCCCAGCATCAGTCCTTCCAATGAACACCCAGGACTGAAGTTTTGTTCTTAACTGCTAAGTATAATTTTTCATTCTCTTTGTTTGCTGGGTCAATCTATTGTACTTTAGTTTTTGTTGGACTGCTTTGATTTTGCTAATGAGTGTATATGTACATGTGTATATTCCATTATTTTAATTATTATTTGCTTGATTTTGAAACTGCCATTTTTCTGGGCTTCATCTTTGGTTTCTCATTTTTGGATATTTGTTTTAATGTCACTCACTTAATGTCATAATAAACCACTTGTTGAAGCTTCATTCTTCACTAGAGATCAAGCCCTGAGCCTTTGGAGTGGGAGCACTGACTCTAAGACCCTAGACTACATGAGAAATAATCTTAGGGAGTATCAAATAGTGAGAACTCACATAAAGGAAACTACTTGAATAAAAGACCCAGCATCACCTAACCACCAGTAGCACCCTGTGCAGGACACTTCATCTAAACAACAAAGGAAACAAAAATACAAACTCAATCCTCAGCAGACAGCATTACCACCTCACTCAGCCTTGTCCATCAGAGGAAAAACAAACCAAAAAAGAAACAAAAACTCAGCACAAATTTCACCCTATACAAAGCTCACATAAACCACTGGACCAACCTTAGAAGGGCAGAAACCAAAAGGAAGAAAGAATTTAACCTTGAAGCCCAGGAAAAGGAGACCTCAAATACAATAAGTTAAAAAAAAAAAAAAAGAAAAAGAAAGAAAAGGCAGAGAAATACTACAAAAATGAAGGAACAAACTAGAAACACAGAAGTCTAAATAAATGAAGAGGAAACAGCTAAACTACCTGAAAAAGAATTCAGAATAATGATAATAAAGATGATCAACAACTTTGAAAACAAAATGGAGAAAATGCAAGAATCAATTAACAAAAACCTAGAAGAATTAAAGAATAAACATACAGACACAAACGACACAATTACTGAAATTAAAAAATACTCTAGAAGGAATCAATAGCTGAATATCTGAAGCAGAGGAATGAATCCATGAGTTGAAAGATAAAATGATGGAAATAACTTCTGAAGAGCAGAATAAAGTAAAAAGGATGAAAAGAACTGAGGATAGTCTCAGAAACCTCTGGAACAATTTCAAACACACCAATGTTCAAATTATAGGGGTCTCAGAAGAAGAAAAGAGAAAGAAACGGTATGAGAGAAAGTTTGAAGAGATTATATTTGAAAATTTGTCCAACATGGAAAGGAAATAGTTAATCAAGTTCAAGAGGCACAAAGTGTCCCATACAGGATGAGCCCAAGGAGAAACATGCCAAGACACATACTAATTAAACTAACAAAGACTAAACACAAAGAAAGAATATCAAAAGCAGCAAGGGAGAAGCAATATACAAGGGAAACCTCATATGCTTAACAGCTAATCTTTCAGCAGAAACTCTGCAGGCCAGAAGGAAATGACAGGATGTATTTAAAGTACTGAAGGAGAAAAATCTACATCCAAGATTACTGTACCTGGCAAGATCGCATTCAAAATTGATGGAGAAATAAAAAGCTTTTCAGACAAGTAAGAGAATTCAGTAGCACTAAACCAGCTTTACAACAAATGTTAAAGAGACTTATATAGTCAAGAAATACAACAGAAGAAAAAAGATCTACAAAATCAACCCCAATTAAGAAAAAGGCAATAGGAACATATATATAATTACTTTAAATGTATGGAGGCAAGAACACACAGGAATAGGACCAGATTTGACTATGAGGTGCCCCACAGCAGGTCCAGAGATCAGCACAGTATTGGAGGGCATCCTAGGGAGGTGAGGTTGACTGTGACTCCCAGCAACAGAAAGAACTCTCAGAGCAGTAACTTATGGACATGGGGAGAGGGAAGGAGAGGGTGAGATGTATGGAAAGAATAACATGCAAACTTACATTGTAAGTAAGTGAAAATCCCTCAGCCGTGTCCGACTGTTTGTGACCCCATGGCGTATACAGTCCATGGAATTCTCCAGGCCAGAATATTGGAGTGGGTAGCCTTTCCCTTCTCCAGGGGACCTTTCCAACCCAGAAATTGAACCTAATTCTCCCGAATTGCAAGCGGATTCTTTACCAGCTGAGCCACAAGGGAAGCCCAAAACTTATATGACCATATGTAAAATAGATAGCCAACAGGAATTTGCTATGTGGCTCAGGAAACTCAAACAGGGGCTCTGTGTCAACCTAGAGAGGTGGGATGGGGAGGGAGATGGGAGGGAAGTTCACAAGGGAGGGGATATAGTATACCTATGGCCGATTCACTGACTCAATGGACGTGAGTCTGAGTGAACTCCGGGAGTTGGTGATGGACAGGGAGGCCTGGTGTGCTGTGATTCATGGGGTCGCAAACAGTCAGACATGACTGAGCGACTGAATTGAAATGAACTGATGGCTGATTCATGTTGAGGTTTGACGGAAAACAACAAAATTGTGTATAGCAATTATCCTGCAATAAAAAAATAAATTTAAAAAAATGAACTGAAAGCTAAAGATACAAGATACAATGAAAATCATAGAAATTAATAATATATGTCACTAAACTAATTATGTAGAGTTAAAACAAATAATTGTACTGTTGTGTTCTGAAAATTGTGGATATTAAAATTTTAGACAAAATTTTAAAAAGTTAAAATCTTTGTGTTCAACACATATGATCTATGTATAGGTTAAGGAATACACAAAATGAGTGGGTGTCAAGAGCTTAAATTTATGTTACTCCATTATTTTTTTGTTTTGGTAATTCTGATTTCTGCTTTCTTCTAAGTTCAATTTGTGTTATTTCTTTTAAACTAATTGATTTAAATGGTTAGATATCCTAATTTATTCAACAATTAGTATTATATACTATACATACATATGCATATGGATATACAATACATATATATGTATATGTTCACTGGTATATACAATCATATATGTATTCTATTTAGACTGTTATAAGTTCTGGGTATAAAATAATAAACAAGTCATATTTCTTACTTTCTGTTAGGGATATTGAGGCAGAGCACATATAAACAAATGAACTAGGTAATCCAAATCACTAATTATAAACTAGAACGTAACAGAGTCTTGTCATATAGATAAACAGGTTATAAGAAGTCTTTACAACAGATGACCAAGAACTTCTCTGATGGATATCCTAAGACTAGAAGAAACAGCCATGCAAACTCATGCAGGTTAACACTTATATCTGTTTTTGTTTCTTTTCCTCTGTCTCAGTGTTTATGTTCTACCCTCTTTGCTACATCTTTGGCTATAGCTATTCATCTTTCACAATTTCATTCTATCCCTAACCAATTCCCCATTCCCTTCAATCTAGAATATACTCTAGTTATTTAGAAATCTCTAGATCATGTGCTGATCAGCTGCTTTCTTTAATTTACTACTTTGATTATCTTTGTTTTATCATCTACTCTTCTCTCATCTACCTTGTAATGAATTTAAGAAGGCTGTTTTCTCTGTCACCATTTATTGAAGCCACTTAAACAAAAGTAACTATAAATTGAGAATTGCCAAAACTATACTATCTTTTCAATATTCACTTTAACTAAGACTCCTTCATGCTAAATAATTAATTAATCATTCACTGAAACTTAACTATGACTCAAGAATCCTTCTTTGCATATAACAAAATTTCTTATTATGCCTTCCTTGAGTGCTTTATCTTTATGAGATTCTATTTCTTCTTCTCACTTCTTAAAAGCTTTTTTAAATCTCTTGACTTTGTCCATGATTGCTTTTATTCTAACTTTAGATTCTGCCAGTATACATACTCTTTATACTAGATAACTCTCATTGACACACTTATCAAGCTGATATAAAATAGTTCTTAGTTCAGGTTTCTTTCTATGATGTGTTGTTTCCCATGTAAAATGTATGAACATTCTTACATGCAGCTCAATAAAAAAAGAAAAGAAAAAATGAATCAGACTTGGCAGAAAACTGAAATAGAAATTTCTCCAAAGAAGACATACATATAGCCAAGAGACACATAAACAGATACTCAACATCAGTAATTAGAGAAATGTAAATCAAAACTATGATGAGGTAGCACCTCACACTTGTCAGAATGGCCTTTATACAAAAATCTACAAACAATAAATGCCAGATAGAAAAGAATCTTCCTATACTGTTGGAGAAGGTAATGGCAACCCACTCCAGTACTCTTGCCTGGAAAATCCCATGGATGGAGGAGACTGATAGGCTATTGTCCATGGGGTCTCGAAGAGTTGGACACCACTAAGAAACTTCACTTTAACTTCACTTTCATCCATTGGAGAAGGAAATGGCAACCCACTCTAGTATTCTTGCCTGGAGAATCCCAAGGACAGAAGAGCCTGGTGGGCTGCCATCTATGGGGTCGCACAGAGTCCGACATGACTGAAGCGACTTAGCAGCAGCAGCATACTGTTGGTGGGAATGTAAATTGGTATAACCACTATGGACAATAGTATGGAGGCTTCTTAAAGAACTAAAACTAGAACTACCAAATGACCCAGCAACCCAACTCCTAGGCATTTATCACAGAAAACCATAATTCAAAAGGGTACACGCACCCTGATGTTCATTGCAGCCCTATTTACAATAACCAGGACATGGAAGCCATCTAAATGTCCCTCGACAGAGGAATGGATAAAGATGTGGTACATAATACAATGGACTATTACTCAGCCATGAAAAGGAATGAAATTGTGCCATTTGCAAAGACATGGGTGGACCCAGAGGTCATCTTACTGAGTGAATTAAGCCTGAAAGAGAAAAACAAATATCATATAATATCACTTGTATATGGAAGCTATAAAAATGGTAGAGATGAACTATTTGCAAAGCAGAAATAGAGTCACAGATATAGAGACAAAACTTATGGTTACTAAGGGAAGACGGGGGGTAGGAACGAATTAGGAGACTGGGATTGACATATACACACTGCTGCTGCTGCTGCTGCTAAGTCTCTTCAGTCGTGTCTGACTCTCTGACACCCCAGGATGGCAGCCCACCAGGCTCCCCTGTCCCTGGGATTCTCCAGGTAAGAACACAGGAGTGGGTTGCCATTTCCTTCTCCAATGCATGAAAGTGAGAAGTGAAAGAAAAGTTGCTTAGTCGCATCCAGCTCTTAGCGACCCCATGGACTGCACCCTACCAGGCTCCTCTGTCCATGGGATTTTCCAGGCGAGAGTACTGGAGTGGGTTGCCATTGCCTTCTCCGATATACACATGACTATATATAAAATAAATAGCTAGTGAGAACCTATTATATAGCACAGAGAGTTCTACCCAATACTCTGTGATGAATTAAATTGTAAGGAAATGTAAAAAAGAGGGGAATATATGTACATGTATGACTGATTCACTTTGTTGTAAAGTAAATACTAACACAACATTTTAAAGCAAATATAGTCCAATAAAAAGAAAAAAAAAGTGTGAACTCTTTATGCCTAAACTCAAATTTAATTTTTACTAGAAATATGTTTCTTTCGTGTGTATTTCCTATCTAGGTTAATTATATAAGTAGCATAATATGGCTTTTATAATTACACCAAGACTAAATTATTTTAATTGTTGTACTTTTGTTTATTTAGTAACTGGTAAGGCAAGCACTCTATACATTATAGTTCTTTGGCTAGTTCTATAAAATAATATTTTGAAGTCACAGTCACCCTGCTTATTTAACTTGTATGCAGAGTACATCATGCAAAAAGCCAGGCTAGATGAATCACAAACTGGAATCAAGATTGCTGGGAGAAATATCAATAACATCAGATACACACGTGACACCACTCCAATGACAGAAAGGAAGGAGGAACTAAAGGCACTAAAGACACTCTTGATGAGGGTGAAAGAAGGGAGTGAAAAAGCTGGCTTTAACTCAACATTCAAAAAACTAAGATCATGGCTGCTGGGCCCATCACTTAATGGCCAATAGATGGGAGGAAAGTAGAAGCATTGATAGATTTTATTTTCTTGGGCTCCAGATCACTGCAGATGGTGACTGCAGCCATGAAATAAAAAGATGTTTGCTCCTTGGAAGGAAAGCTATGAAAAATCTAGACAGAATATTAAAAAGAAGAGACATCACGTTGCCAACAAATGTCCATACAATGAAAGCTATGGTTTTTCCAGTAGTTTTTGAAGTTGAAGCTCCAAAACTTTGGCCACCTGATACAAAGACCTGACCCGCTGGAAAATACCCTGATGCTGGGAAAGACTGAAGACAGGAGGAGAGGAGGGCGACAGAAGATGAAATGGTTAGATGGCATTACTGACTCAACAGACATGAGTTTGAACAAACTCTGGGAGATAGTGAGGTATAGGCAAGCCTGACATGCTGCGATCCATGAGGTTGCAAAAAGTCAGATATGACTTAGTGACTGAACAATGACAATAAGAAACATGTTCATTATTTCTAGAACATACACGCAATGAAAAATTCCTTTGCGCACATCATTAAGTTTTTGTAATTTCAAATATGTCTGGTTGATATCTCTGTATGTAGCTATGAAAATGTATCATTCAGAGAGCTCCAATAGAAATCATAATTTGATTTACCTTTTTTTTTGTTGTTAAAAAAAGTCTAGTATAATACACAGAGAAGGTTCTTGAGAGTGAAAGCATTAAGTGGCTTCTAAAATTGTTCCTCAGGTGTTTATGAGAAACTCTGCCTCATTTATTTATCTAAACCTCTGTGGCTGCTGCTGCTAAGTTGCTTCAGTCGTGTCCGACTCTGTGCGACCCCATAGTCGGCAGCTCACCAGGCTCCCCCGTCCCTGGGATTCTCCTGGCAAGAACACTGGAGTGGGTTGTCATTTCCTTCTCCAATGCATGAAAGTGAAAAGTGAAAGTGAAGTCGTTCAGTCATGTCAGACTCTTAGCGACCCCATGGACTGCAGCCTACCAGGCTCCTCCATCCATGGGATTTTCCAGGCAAGAGTACTGGAGTGGGGTGCCATTGCCTTCTCTGCAAAACCTCTAGAAACTACCTATAACTTTCTAATTCTTTAGCATTTACTTTTCCCATACCACTTAACTTTTAGCACCTGACACTCAGAGAAACTCAAAATTTCACTAATTTGACAAATGTTTCTAATATGATAAATATTACACACCAATTCCCACAAAATTACCTTGTGAAGTCTGTCATCTCCATCATGATCATACACATCTTCTTGGCCAGAACAATGATATCATTGCTCGTATCATCCCATATCTCAATTTCAGCATCCAGCTTGCTCTTCACTTTCTTGAAGTCAGCAACTTGCTCAGCAATCTTTTCCTTTTCTGCCTCAGGCAATTGAGTCATCTTGGCCTAAAACAGGTGATAATTCAATTTATAATCATTCCATTATGTCAAATACATTTTACAATGAAGTGATTATTATCAGATGTTTATAAAGCTTGTTCCTTTAAGAATAGAGACATAATGCTTGTCTGTTTTAAATTTATTTTTAATAGAAGGATAACTGCTTTACAACACTGTGTCAGCTTTTGCCATACATCAGCATGAGTCAGCCATAAAGTCATATAACAAAACTATCCAGGTTTAACTTTTTGTACAAAAATCTATTGAATCATAATTGTTTGCAACAATGTTAGAATGTAAAATTATAGTATTAGTTAGAACCACAACATTAAATTTATGAATTCAAAGTATAATTTAATATATGACATATTTAAATCTATTCTTTAATATAAATGTCAGAATTCCCAAATTTTGAATGTATTACAAATTAATTCAAACATAATTTAATGCCTCACATTTTGACAAGTATATACCTCTTTAAATTATACTAACAGTATGCCTCAAAAGGTACAAATATAAAAAAATGTTGATATGAGACTATTTATATATATGTATATATTTACATTAATAGATGGAATTAATTACAAACACTGAATACACATTGGTAAACAGTACAGTACACATTTATAAGTCATATGTATATAGACAAGCACATTTATAAAATTCTAAGGATTAATGTGTATATGGTGCATGTAAACATATTCAGGTGTGTATGTGTACACAAACTGAAGGAAGAATAAAAATGTTATAGGCAAAGTTTGCTAAGGCAGCCCTCCCTAACTAGCTTCCTGAGATTTGAATTATAAACTCTTATGCACAGTGAACTTAATGCACTGGCGTAGTACTATTCTTTGTATATATCATATTTTGAACAGCATGCAGGCTTGCCTCTGGCATTTGAAATTTGAAATCATAGTAAAACCATCTGCACTATCGTGATGTGTGCTCAGTCACCCAGTTGTGTCTGACTGTTTGTGACTCCACGGACTGTAGTTTGCCAGGCTCCTCTGTCCATGGGGATTCTCCAGGCAAGAGTACTGGAGTGGGTTGCCATGCCCTTCTCCAGGGTATCTCCCCGGTCCAGTGATCAAACTCAGGTCTCTCACTTTGCATGTAAAATCTTTACCATCTGAGCCACCAGGGAAGCCCACCATACCACCACACTATCATATAAGCAATTATAGCACCTGAAGCCTGTGACTTTTTATCAAATAAGAAAGAACTCTGAAATGAAAGCGATTTGATAATACTAATCAAGGTCAAAAAATTTCATGAGATTGTCTACTCAATCATCTTGTCACAAAAGAAATTCATACATAGTCAAAAAGTAGAACAAGCACATAGGTTTGAGATGGAACATTTATAAATGATAAATCCTATAAAGTGGAACTTTATTTGATCATTCACAGGAAATAAATGATAGCTACAATTCCCATGCATTTCCAGATGTTAATTTCTAGTTTACCTATCAATGGCAAAATTGGAAGATATAAACTAGAAAGCTTTGCAAATGCATGATTGTTATATTCGGAATACTGAAAACACATTTCATTGGCGCAATAGTGTACAAGAACAATGAAACTAAAATATATTAATGGAAAGAATTATAAGAATGATCAATGGAAATCTAACCAAAAAATAAAAATCACAGACCCAATGTCAATCTCTGTCATTTATTACCAATCAGAGGCCTAATTCAGGGTCTAAAATAACTTGGTATTTTTAAATTTTCAGGATTATTAATCCATACTTCAGTTAGCACAAGACTTGATACATATTGAGTGTACAGTAAATGATAGTTTCTTCTTTATTTCTGTTATGTTTTAACCATACCACACGGCATGTGGAATCTTAGTTTACTGACCAGGGATTGAACCCACTACTGCCATGGAAGCTCAGAGATGTCACCAGTGGATGGCTGGGGACCTTCTAATGTTAATTATAATAATGGAAATTGACATTTGTTCATGCTTCCCACATGTCAGTCACTTTGCTAAGCGCTTTTAGAAAATTACACCATTTGAATAATAATATTCTAAGGTTCATACTGTTAATATCTACCTTTTACAATCATGGAAATGAGGCCTGTAGGNAAGTTCAATAGTTATTTCTTATTCAATGAAAATATCAAAATATAATCACATATGTAGCACTTAAATTTGCTTTTTTTTCCTTATTTATTTCAAGAACTAAATTAAGCTAGGAGACTAAACTTTTGATGAATGTATAGATGATTCTTCCTTAGGAGGTAAAAATAGATTGTAGTTTCTTTTCTCAGGAAACATGGCCTACGTGATAAGCTTATAAGAAGAGCAACTTTTACTGCTGCTGGTATGTGGCAAAGCATGTAAATAAAGACATAGCTACCTTTTAAATCAATAGTATACAAGCCATTAATAAAGCTGTAAGATACTAACCCATTAAACTAGCTGAAAAATAGAAATGAATTTTCCTTTCACTACTAGTCATTATCATTTTCTCCATTTTCATAAAAAGGTAATTAAAATTGCAAATAATAAAGCCATAGATCAGTTTATTTGGGCCTCTTTTTATAGTCTTTATCTCAGAGATAATAAATGTATAACTCTGGATCTAAGAAATAATTTTGAAGTATATTCTGGAATATTGTGGAAACATTTTCACTGTCTTCATGATAAAGTTCAAACTATTCTAGAGGCGATCTGATTAAGTGTATTCCAAGTTCTGTTCCTTGGAATGTCACTGATTTCCAATATGATCTTGAGGAAGTCACTTAACTCTCCTGTCTACATTTTCCCAGACATGAAACGACAATAACTGCAACTGCTATCCACATGTCAGGCAGGAAACGGAGTCAATTATTCTATAGCATTGAGACTGACCCTGTCCTGGACAAGAATTTCACGGATTGCAGTCAATTTCTTTAATAACATCTCAACTCACATGGTGAATTACAACTGGCAGATATTTACTCCTGACAAGATAAAGGCCAAAAGTCAGGCAATAGTTTATAAAATTAAAAGTTCTGGAGAATTCTGAATTTTTTTTATTACATGAGGAAAAACAAGAACAAACAAGTATTAAATTACTGAGTGACACCTTTACTGAAGATTTTAGTGCTTCTCTGAATGACTTATATGCCACCAATCAATTTCAATTATGAAAATATCAAAACAGAACTTCAGAGAATATTTGATATTTAGGAATTATGGGTGAAAGTTCTTTTTTGGATTATATTTTTGCAGGATAAACAAAGAACTGAGGTAGGAACTTCAAGATGAATCAAATAAGTGGAATTTCTAACATTATTACTGGCTGGCTAAGTGGTTCTACTCCTGCTCAAATATATAGAATACAACTCTGATATAACGAGCTATTAAAGGCTTTTTGAATCCCTGCCATCAAAATGAAATTACATTGTATGTTAACTGATTAAAATATTTATTCCAAAAGACAATAAAAATAACATTTATATATGCTAAATACTCTTCTAGGCAAGTTAACATATATTTAAAATTTAATCACCATAGCAGCCCTATGAGGTAAGAATATTCTTACTCTAATATTATGGATTATGAAACTGAGTCCCTAAAAGGTTAAATGATTTACTCAAGATTGTAGTGTTAGTAAATGATAGAACCAGGATGAAAATCCAGAAATTCTAGCTCCAGAGTTTTCATTCTATCACTGTGCCTGCAAATGAAAGGAATACCACCCCTCAAATACCAAAATAGCTATCTTCTCCTCAATGATATTTCTCTATCACCTTCTATTTTTGAAATGCTTATTGTCCATAATATGTCTCATATATTTTAAAATTGAAGTTTTCTTATTTGTAAACTAGAAAAAATGATATTGACTGGACAGATTGTTTTCGAGATCAAATGAATATGAATACAGCTTTTAAAGTTCTTAAGTGCTATTAAATGCTAATGGTTACTCATACTAAGAGATTCAGTTCTTCACTCAATACAGTTAGTGATCCTCAGAATTCTAAGGTTATTCTCCTCTCTTCAACAAAAGCTCCCATTAGCCTATAAGACATTTTCAATTAATACATATATTATTTATAATTTTAGCTCTAAAACAGAGATTACCAGAACCTTTCAAAAAACCAAGATAGTACATCTTTACTAGTATGTATTTTGCACTAAGTCTATTACTTTATTTAACTCTGCTGCTGCTATAATGCAAAAGCAGTAGTAGACCCTATGCAAACAAATGTGCATGACCATGTTTCAATACAACTTTATTTATTTTTTTTAATGTGCACTGTGCACTTTATTTTTTTATTTTTATTTTTTTTACTTTACAGTACTCCATTGGCTTTGCCATACATCGACATGAATCCACTATACAACTTTATATGGCCATTTTAATTTGAACTGCATAAAATTTTCACATGTCAAAAATATCATTCTGATTACAGCTATCCTGAATTTCTTTAACCATTTAAAGATGTAAAACAAACAAACAAAACATTTCTATCTCATGGGCTAAACAAAAACAGTCAGTGGGCCAGATTTGACCTGCTGACTGGTTTGCCAACACTTGTCATACCCTTTATTTTCAAGTTTGTCAGCAGTACTACCTGCCTCTCAGGCTTGTAATCTTTTTTTTTTTTTTTTTTTNTGATTCCAGCCTGTGCTTCCTCCAGTGTGTCTCATGATATACTCTGCATGTAAGTTAAATAAGCAGGGTGACAATATACAGCCTTGACATACTCCTTTTCCTATTTGGAGCCAGTCTGTTTTTCCATGTCCAGCTCTAACTGTTGCTTTCTTACCTGCATACAGGTTTCTTAAGAGGCAGGTCAGGTGGTCTGGTATTCCCATCTCTTTCAGAATTTTCCACAGTTTCTTGTGATCCACACAGTCAAAGGCTTTGGTATAGTCAATAAAGCAGAAATAGATGTTTTTCTGGAACTCTCTTGCTTTTTCGATGATCCATCAGATATTGGCAATTTGATCTCTGGTTCCTCTGCCTTTGTTGAAGGGCTAACTATAATTTTAAAAACCACTAAGTGAAATCAGTTGGGAAGGTATCATGGATTGCTAAAATAAGGCAAGAGTAAAGATTTTCAAGAGTTTTCTTGATTATGATCCCACAGTATTCACAAAGAGGTATGAAAATTTTATTAGAAGAATTTTAGGGCTTTTGGGGTATGCACTATGCCTCTATATTTAGAGAAAATGTACTACCAACTAGATTTATAACAAAGAATATGTAAGAGACATGAGTGGACAAGCTTTATATAAACTCTGCCGAACAAAATTACATTTAGAGAAGATATTTAGGTACATGCATTAAACATCTCCAATGTTTTTATGATTATATTCCAGCTAGAAAGTTACCTAAATATCTAGAATATACACTCCAAGAATATAAACTCCATTGTAATTGTAATAGACACTTTAGTCTTGGTAGGAAGGAAAATAAGAATGAAATGAGAAAAGCAGCAAGGAAAGCAGTGGTCAAGGAACAAAAGCAGGAAAATATACCTCATGGAGGCTGACGTGTTTCTAGGTTAGGAGGAAGAATCTAATGGTCAAAGTGAGAGAAGGTGCTGATAGAAGTGTTTGAGTCAAGGCCACCACCATTATTGCCTAGAGCTCTGGGCAAGAAGACAAGAAATAGATATGGGTACCAGAAAAGATGGCAGTAGGGAGATGGAGAAACCAGGGAGATGGGGCCTCATCTTGTCCATGTTCTGGATGTCATAGAATGCATGGTACCTTGCTCTAAGTCATAGGGTAGAAATTAGAGGATATGAAGACAGATATCTATGGGACAGATCTGCACAGTTCTTAAAGAGCAATGACATTTATTTGCTCTATCAGAATCTTTGTTGAATTAATGGAAGAAATAGATGCATATATTATCTGTATATTTCACATCTAAGAAATTTAGAACCCTTTCTTTGGTATAGTATTTTATACTCAGTTATTTTTCTTCTTTGGAGTAGGGGCGTTTAAGAAAGATTGAATTGCCTAAAATAGATGTTAAATGAGGGTAAAGAAAAACAAGTTACACAATCTGGGAAAAAGTATTCTGTCCTCAAATATCCATGAAAAGTAGATCTGAGCAGAGAAACACAGTCACTAAGAAGGTATTCTTTGGCTAGGTGAGAATGGATTGCAACCTAATTGAAGATGTTTACCTACTTTAAAAAGTTTTAGTCTGAATGACAAATTAAAATCAGTGTTCTTGAAACAAAGACAAAGGATGAGTCATTCTATTTAGTTTTTAGAATGGTGCCGCCAAGGCTGGCCAGAGCTCTGCTGTCTTGTGGCAGTGGGAGCTGGAGCCGTGGAGGTTGTGGACACTACTGTAAAATCCCGTGACCCTACTCTGTGACCCTACACTGGCTTATTTCTAGGAGTTTTATATCTTCAGTTAAGAGTAACTGTCACTCTGTGACAAGAGTGCTACTATCTGTCAGGGATGATGAATTATCAGAAACATAATCTCATCAGAGAAAAATTTCCATGTAGAATAGCCAGAATATTAACCAACTTGGGTAACTTCTACGTGACAGACACTATGTGTGGTGGGGAATAAGACCTTCCCCATGAAGGTTTACAAGATTGTTTCTCACTGTGACATTTGAGGCTTAAAATAAAAGAGCAGACCCATCAAGCATCTTCTCTGGGCCTTTTCTTCCTAATTCTGATTCATTTCTCATCATATATGAGATGTTTGAGTTCCTTATGAGTCTGAATGATCACGGTACATTTTCAACATCTTGCTTCCAGAGACTAGCCTTTATTTCTTTAAATATCATAAATTTAACCAAGTGGAGTTTTCCATATTGCCTATAAACCAATGATAGGAGCTAAAGTCAGAGATATATGGTTTATGCTAACCCCATGAGCTGGTAGGTGATTTGAACACCTTACTCTAGGTCTCTTTCTTGGTTAAGGTTCTGAGGAGGCAGCACCTGTAACTCGTTCACCCTTATTTCTGGCTTCTGAGACCAAGGGAGGATATTCACGCAGTGCTGTATTTCTACCTCGAAGTGAATATAATAGGCAAAGACAAAGTTACTAGTGGCTCTTCTTGGAACAGGAGATGCTGGCACTGGTTCTCTGACACGATTCTCCTCCAGGGACCATGTAAAGGCTTGCATCAAGCCCCAGGAATCACTTCTGTGTGGCGAAGAGTCCTCTTACGATAATTCTCATCTCATTACCCTTACCCTCCCCTCTGTTTCTGCTTTTCAGTGCTCCATCTCCCTAGGGTTGATATGTCAGAAGTGTGTACTTGGTTTGGCTTAACTGATGGCTTGGGGTGAAAAAGTTTGGTAATAGTAGAAGTGCCAACTCTCTTATGGTGAGGTCACTCTTTAAGAAGCATAATTTTGTGAAAGTTGCATTGTATCATTGTGATCCTAAAATGAGTTTGTTATTGCCTGTCTTTCCTGAGGCCTCAAGAGGAAACTGACACAACAGTATTTTCAGAAAATTTCTCATGTGCGTAGCTGTCTGGCATTTTGAACAGTTGGATGGATACCTTCTGCTCCCTGTGCCTGTGTTCTGCTCCTCTCCCGGTCCAGCTTCCTGAAGCCTTCCATGTGAGCAACAGCTAGCACAGTACATCTGTTTGTGAAAACATGAGAGTCTCTGTTCCTATGCAAGCAACGTTGCCCATTAAAGTATGTTTTAGAGAAGAAGCAGCTACCTTTGTTGTCTAAACTGGAGAAGTGATGCAGGCCCAGTGATTCTGGTTCAAGTCAGGCCTCATGGGTCTAAAGCACTGAGTGACTTTCAGGATGGTGGTTGTGTCTGTTAGGAATTGTGTTCGGCCACAAGTAACAGAAACCCAACCACAGGGCTTAAATAACTAGGAATTTATTTTTGCCTCAGCAGTAAGATGTCTGAGGGCCATTCAGGGTTCAAAGTATCATCATGGATGTTTCTATCTTCTTTCTCTGTCATCCTTAGCTTGTGGCTCTCATCTAAGGAGAGAGGAGGTTGTGGGGGACAGCAAAAAGATTATTGAGTGTCCTCTTATCAATCTTAATAATAATAGCTCCCCTAGAAGTCCCACCCCGTAGAATTCAACCCACATGCACTGGCCACGTGCGACCCTTACCTGCATTTAAGGGTAACTATTTTAACTGGGTACATTGTTACCTTGGACAGAATTGGGGTTCAGTTGACAAGGAGAAGGCTCAAGGGAGAGACAGTAAGCAGCATCTGCCCCGAGGAGCCACATGCCATCTTTCAAATTCAGTTTTAGGCGATACTTGAGTGCCTAATTAAAATTAAAAGCTTCTGTACAACAAAGGAAACTATAAGCAAAGTGAAAAGACAGCCTTCAAAATGGGAGAAAATAATAGCAAATGAAGCAACTGACAAAGAATTAATCTCAAAAATATACAAGCAACTCCTGCAGCTCAATTCCAGAAAAATAAGCGACCCAATCAAAAAATGGGCCAAAGAGCTAAATAGACATTTCTCCAAAGAAGACATACAGATGGCTAACAAACACATGAAGAGATGCTCAACATCACTCATTATCAGAGAAATGCAAATCAAAAACCACAATGAGGTACCATTTCATGCCAGTCACAAAGGCTGCTATCCAAAAGTCTACAAGCAATAATTGCTGGAGAGAGTGTGGAGAAAAGGGAACCCTCTTACACTGTTGGTGGGAATGCAAACTAGTACAGTCAATATGGAGAACAATATGGAGAACAGTGTCGCTTCAGTTGTGTCCGACTCTGTGTGACCCCATAGACGGCAGCCCACCAGGCTCCCCTGTCCCTGGGAGTCTCCAGGCAAGAATACTGGAATGGGTTGCCATTTCCTTCTCCAATGCATGAAAGTGAAAGTGAAGTCGCTCAGTCGTATCCAACTTCGAGACCCCATGGACTGCAGCTCATCAGGCTCCTCCATCCATGGGATTTTCCAGGCAAGAGTACTGGAGTGGGTTGCCATTGCCTTCTCTGGAGAACAGTGTGGAGATTCCTTAAAAAACTGGAAATAGAACTGTCATATGACCCAGCAATCCCACTGCTGGGCATACACACTGAGGAAACCAGAATTGAAAGAGACACATGTACCCCAATGTTCATCGCAGCACTGTTTATAATAGCCAGGACATGGAAGCAATCTAGACGTCCATCAGCAGACGAATGGATAAGAAAGCTGTGGTACATATACACAATCGAGTATTACTCAGCCATTAAAAAGAATGCATTTGAATCAGTTCTAATAAGATGGATGAAACTGGAGCCTATTATACAGAGTTAAGTAAGCCAGAAAGAAAAACACCAATACAGTATACTAATGCATATATATGGAATTTAGAAAGATGGTAACGATAACCCTGTATGTGAGACAGCAGAAGATATACAGATGTATAGAACAGTCTTTTGGACTCTGGGAGAGGGGAAGGGTGGGATGATTTGGGAGAATGGCATTGAAACATGTATAAATCATATGTGAAATGAATCACCAGTCCAGGTTCGATGCATGATACAGGATGCTCGGGGCTGGTGAACTGGAATGACCCAGAGGGATGGGATGGGGAGGGAGATGGGAGGAGGGTTCAGGATGGGGAACATGTGTATACCCGTGGAAGATTCATGTTGATGTATGGCAAAACCAATACAATATTGTAAACTAATTAGCCTCCAATTAAAATAAATAAATTTATATTTAAAATATCAGTGTGATTGTATTTCTGTGATGGAATGGAATGGATTGCCTTGTGTTGTTTTTCTTAGAGGAGGTGACACTGCTTCTTGGCCTTTCACTATAAAGAATCTTTGACTTATGCTGTTTTGATTGCAGATAGCAGAAAGGACCACTCCTCCCAGACCTCTTTGACTTCTCAATGTCAGTGGACATTGAGACATTGGACATTAAAACCAGTAGACTCCAAGGGAAACCACAGACAGAAATCCCTCAGAGCTGGATTATCTGACCCCTCACACGGACCACCTTCTGTTTCTTTTATGCTTTTAAGAATTGAGGGTTTTATTCTCAGGGCTATTCCTTTGGACTTTGAACCTGTTTTCTACCTTTCCTATTTTAGTGGATCACTGACTTCACCCTGTCTGCTTAATTCCAGCTCTCAGTTAAAGTGTATGCCTAATCTTCCCTCCTAGGAAAGAGGTTTGGGGATGTAAATGAGGTGCATCTGACTTTAAGAGCCAGTGTCTCTGCACACACACTTGTGTACCTGTAAAACTCTGAATGTTCCCTCTGTCACATCCTTAGTTTCATTTCCTGTTCCAGGACCTTAGGGCCGAGCTTCAAACTAGTGTAAAGTGAGCAAGTTAAGGAACATGAGTCCCTTCTGCCTTCATGGTGGGGCAGAGCCTGGGGAAGCCAGAGCACCCTTACTATCAACTTATGTGGTCAGTGTCTCTTTCGTGTACCCCAGTGTATCCTACAAATATGACCATTTTCTTAGTGCCATGAAGTCAGAGAGCTTAGAGAGAATGCTGCTTTCAGTCCTATTCTTTGGATCTGTCCTTTCTGTCCTTCTTCCTCTTTCCTTCTCATATGTTGTGTCAAGGTAACCCACTGCTGACCATTGTGAACAGTTACCTCAGCCATCGTGCTGACTTGCTTGGTATTTCCTGAACACTATCCATGGCAAACCTGTGCTGTGTCTTGACTCAGTTTCCTAGCTTAATATCCCCTCTCTTAACCCCATCTTGATTCTCTTATATTCTATCAGCTTAGCTCTTTATCTTTTTTTTTTTTTTTACAAAGGCCTTTATAGACAGGAGCTCACCCAGTCTCTTTTTATGTGTCATCTCATTGCTGGTTGATGAACAATCATGCTCTTTGTTCTTTGCAGATTTGTCTTTTGGCACTTTAGTGACCAAAATGGCTAAGCCCAGACATGACATTTACTTTCCACCTGCCCACTCTTCTCCCTAGTTCTCTCTTGTAAATGCAAGTCATTCATTTCAGTTCAGTCACTCAGTCATGTCCAACTCTTTGTGACCCCATGAATCGCAGCATGCCAGGCCTCATTGTCCATCACCAACTCCTGGAGTTCACTCAAACTCATGTCCATTGAGTCGGTGATGCCATCCAGCGATCTCATCCTCGGTCGTCCCCTTCTCCTCCTGCCCTCAATCCCTCCCAGCATCAGAGTCTTTTCCAATGAGTCAACTCTTCGCATGAGGTGGCCAAAGTACTGGAGTTTCAGCTTTAGCATCATTCCTTCCAAAGAACACCCAGGACTGATCTCCTTTAGAATGGACTGGTTGGATCTCCTTGCAGTCCAAGGGACTCTCAAGAGTCTTCTCCAACACCACAGTTCAAAACCATCAATTCCTCAGCACTCAGCTGTCTTCACAGTCCAACTCTCACATCTATACATGACCACTGGAAAAACCATAGCCTTGACTAGACGGACCTTAGTCGGCAAAGTAATGTCTCTGCTTTTGAATATGCTATCTAGGTTGGTCATAACTTTTCTTCCAAGGAGTAAGCGTCTTTTAATTTCATGGCTGCAGTCACCATCTGCAGTGATTTTGGAGCCCAGAAAAATAAAGTCTGATACTGTTTCCACTGTTTCCCCATCTATTTCCCATGAAGTGATGGGACCAGATGCCATGATCTTCATTTTCTGANTATATACAGAAAAAGAAAAAAGAAGACAATCTTATTTATAACTGCATCAAATATAATAAAATACCTAGTAATAAATTTACTGAGGGAGAGAAGTAACTAAATATTGAAATTGCAAGATACTAATGAGAGATCTTAAAGAAGACACTAAGAAATGGAAAGATATTTCATGCTCATGAATTGGAAGGTTCAATATTGTTAAAGTTATAATACTCTTCAAAATATTATACAGGTTCATTAAAACCCTTATGAAAATTCCAATGGTATTTTTCACCAAAATAGAATATATAACCCTAAAATTTATATGAAATCCTATAGAGACAATCTTGAGGAAGAAGAACAAAACTGAAGGCATCATGCTCCCTGATTTCAAACTATATTACAAAGCTATAGTAGCTAAAACAGTATGGTATTAACATAAAAGCAGACATGCAGTTGAATGGAACAGAATAGAGAGAGAGCAGAAATCCATGCATTTACAGTTAATTAACTTAAACAAAGGAGCTAAGAATATACAATGGGGGAAGAGCAGTCTCTTCAGTAAATGGTTCTAGGGAAGTTGGATAACTACAAACAAAAGAATGAAAATGGAACACTATCTTACACTATATACAAAAGTTAACTTAGAATGAATTACAGACTTGAAATAAGGCCTGAAAACATAAGTCTCCTAGAAGAAAACAAAAGCAGTAAGCTCCTGAACATAGGCCTTGAAATGATATTTTTAAATCAGACACAAAAACAAAGACAACAAAATTAAAAATAAACAAGTGGGGCTATATCAAAATAAAAAGCTTCTGCACAGCAAAGGAAACTATCAACAAGATGAAACGGTAACCTGCAGAATGGGAGAAAATATTTGCAAATCATATATCTGGTAAGGGGCTAACATCCAAAACATGTGGAGAACTAAAAGAAGTCAATAATAAAAATACAAACAATACAGGTAAAAACTAAGCAGAGGATCTGAATAGATTTTTTTTTCCCCAAAGTAGTCATACATATAGATAAGAGATAAATGAAAATATGTTGTATATATTTAAAAATCAAGGAAATTCAAATGAAAATCTTAATGAGTATCACCTCAAAACTGTTAGAATGGCTATTATCAAGAAGACCAGAAATAACAAGTGTCAATGAGGAGGTAGAGAAAAGGGAAAGTTTGTGCACTCTTGGTGGGAATGTAGATTGGTGCAGCCACTTTTAAAAACTCTATTAAGAGGCCTTATGTAATTGAAAGCAAAACATCCATATAGTTCAGCAATTCCAGTTTGTTTATTTATCTGAAGAAAACAATAATGCTAACTCAAAAGGTACATGCACTATTTACAATAGTCAAGATATGGAAATGTATTCATTGATGGTTGAATGAATAAAGAAAATGTGGTGTGTGTGTGGGTGTGTGTGTGTGTGTGTGTGTGTGTGTGTGTAGGAAATGGATCTTTTCCAATCATAAGAAAAAGGAGGAAATCCTGCCATTTGAAGCAACATGGATAGACACTGAGGACAATATACTTAAAGAAATAAGACAGAGAAAGACAAATACCACATGATCTCTTTTATATGTAAAATTTAGAAATTTTAAAAAAAGCCTCATAGATGCAGAGAACATCTGATGGCTGCCAGAGGCAGGGAACAGGGGAGATATAAGTTGCTTTCTTTTTAGTTTAAATACATTGATTTTAAAAAAGAAATTATCCTAAGATTCTAGATACCCACCAAAGCAAACCGTAACATGTACTTATAAATTGAGAACAGTAAGTCCACCTATTTTTGGATAACATTATCATTTCTTAAGGAATTTTTTTTGATATCTTGAAGTTAGAATAGCATAATTAAATGACAACCAACTTGTGATTTAGAATGTTTAAATGAGTGTTCATTCCATAATTAAAAAATAAAGTACAGATTGTTTCTACTATGAGGAACTTCAAGAGAGTAAAGCAGCTGGACGAAGCAACCTGTGCTACTCTTCCTTAGATTCACACTCTGCCCCATTGGGATTTTTTTCCTAGATAGCACTACCACCATTCCCTGGTTTCACTCGAGGGTCAAAGGGCCTCTTCCTATATACTTCCTACTGGTATCTTTGTAAATAAAATTTATGTGGACAAATAAAATTGTTCTTAACTACCTGTGACCAGCTAACATGAGACAATATTAAATATATAACAACATTAGACAAAATATTAGATTAAAAATGACAGATTAAGAGTAATACAATCTTGATAAAGAGACATCTAAAAATGGCTTAATATTCTATCTCTGTTATTACTCCTCCATGCTGAGAAAATCATTTTAGTATCCATTGCTGAGCATCCAGGTGCCTTATTGGACATTACTATGACCCAAATGTAATTGTAGATGACCAAGTCCCAGAGAGAGAGAGTTTTTCTATTCCAGCTCCCTGAGCACCCAGTTTTTCTCAAATTGACTGACATTAGGAATGGTAGTAAGTCTTCAGAAAAGAGCAAATGCACTTTCCTTTTATGTTCATTTGTTAGTTTTCTTCCAATTGTACTGATATATAATTCACATAAAGAACTATACAAGTTTGAAGTATAAAACATAATAATTGACTTACATATATCACAAAATGATGCCCATAAGTTTAGTGAACATCCATTATCTCATATAGATATAAAATAAAAATAAATATTTTTCTTTATGATGAAAATTCTTAGGACTTACTGTCTTAACTTTCATAAATAACATCCAACAATGCTAATAATATTAATCATGTTCTATGTTACTCCCTAGTGCTTCTTTTTCTTTCAAATGGAAGTTTGTACCTTTTGACCACCTTCATCCAATTCCCTTTCTCTTACCTCCTGTCTCTTGTAGCCACAAATCTGACTTCTTCTATAAGTTTGTTTGTTTGCTTTTTGAAGTGTAATTGACTTATAGCACTATGTTAGTTTCTCATACAGAACATAATGATTCAACATTTCTATACATCATTCATCCCCCTGCCCACTACCCTCTGGAAAACATCAGAACCTGCTTCTAATATCTGTTCTCTGTTCTCTGTATCTATGACTCTGTTTCTATTTTTCTGTGTTTATTCATTTATTTTGGAGTTTCAGTTCAGTTCAGTTCAGCCGCTCAGTCATGTCCGACTCTTTGCAATCCCATGAATCGCAGCACGTCAGGCTTCCCTGTCCATCACCAACTCCCAGAGTTCCCTCAGACTCACGTCAGTCAATTCAGTGATGCCATCCTCTGTGACACCGTCTTATCCTCTGTCATCCCATTCTCCTCCTGCCCCCAATCCCTCCCAGCATCAGAGTCTTTTCCAATGAGTCAACTCTGCATGAGGTGACCAAAGTACTGGAGTTTCAGCTTTAGCATCATTCCTTCCAAAGAAATCCCAGGGCTGATCTCCTTCAGAATGGACTGGTTGGATCTCCTTGCAGTCCAAGGGATTCTCAAGAGTTTTCTCCAACACGACAGTTGAAAAGCATCAATTCTTCGGCACTCTTCTACAAATAATATATATACTCCTATGGCTTGTGGCTCAGCTGGTAAAGAATCCTCCTGCAATGCGGGAGACCTTGGGTTCAATCCCTGGGTTTGGAAGATCCCCTGGAGAAGGAAAAGGCTACCCACTTCAGTATTCTGGCCTGGAGAATTCCATGAACTATATGGTCCATGGGATCGCAAAGAGTTGGACACGACTGAGCTACCTTCACCTTCATGATCATTACAGCATTGTTCACAATAGCCAAGATACAGAGGCAAGCTAAGGGTCTGTCAACAGATGAGTGGATAAAGAAGATCTGATATATAAACATATATATGTGTATGAGTAAGTGTGTGTACATGATTGATTATGATCAACCACAAAAAAATAATAAAATCATGGCATTTAGAACAACAAAGATGGACATAGAGGGTATGTGAAAGTGAAAGTGTTAGTTGCTCAGTAGTGTCTGACTCTTTGTGATCCCATGGACTGTAACCTGCCAAGCTCCTCTGTCAATGGAATTCTCCAGACAAGAATACTGGAGTGGGTAGGCATTCCCTTCTCCAGGAGAACTTCCCAACCTAGGCTTTGAACCCAGGTCTCCTGCATTGCAGACTCTTTGCCATCCGAGAAGTAAAACGTCAGACAGAAAGAAAATATCATATGATTTCACTTATATATGGAGTCTGAAAAACCAAATGTACTTTCAAGATGCATACTTACAAGGCTACAAATGTGTGCCTCATCAAAATGTTATATAAAACACTATACAATACTGGACTATTCCCGTAGTATAGGTCTTCTATTACAACTATATATTCAGTTTAGGCCCTCGTGCCAACTTCATTGACTTTGAATTTATTAGAAACTGAGTATGATTTTTAAAATTTTAGACTATTTAGAGAAAAGTAGGTATATTTATTAAGTAAATAAATATAATAGGTTGAAACTTTCCTAAATAAACATTTTTTTCAAAGAATGCTTGGGATTAAGAAAAAGATCATTCTTAGAAAAAGAATTCACCTTGATAAGCCGAATGCTTTATTAGTATGCATACTACGCATTTCTATTTTCTTTAATCCTCCTTAAGCTTTAATTTTTATAAATCCCAAGTGAATTATGAATTGTTTTGTCAGACACAGGATCCTATAATTTAAAAAATGCTTGGGATAATTTATAAGATGCAAGTTTCAAAGGCATGTTTCAATATTATATATCTATCATTTAACTATATATTTACTTATATAAATATATATATATTTGTGTATTTATATATATTTGTGTATATATGCACAAATCCACTTATATATTTATTTGTGTATTTACTTATTTAAGATTACGTGTAACAATAGAACCAAACTTACTTGGAATCATATAAGACAGAACACTGAGACACTAATTAGAAATTGTTTTAGATAAACAAAGACTTTCTGGATTCTCCTGACAAGATAAGAATTATCAAATATTATTAAAGCAAAAAGTGATAAAGCTTTCCTGTGCTGCTTGTGAGAATTTACAGACCAAAGCAATATGTTAAAAATCAAGATAGAAGAACTTCCAAAAGAAATCCTTCTAACTAGCTCCTCTTTCCAAGACTGAACCTTATAATAATAATGTATGTATATATATGTGTATATATTTATGTACATAAATGGCAACCCACTCCAGTATTCTTGCCTGGAGAATCCCATGGACGGAGGAACCTGGTGGGCTACAGTCCATGGGGTCGCAAAGAGTCAGACACAACTGAGTGACTTAACTAACTTAATTTATATATGCATATTTTATATATGTATCATATATGTATATTGTATATATATGTGTTATATATACATAATTTTATATACATAAAATTTATATGTACATATTTTATATATGTATATTGTATATATATGTATTATATACATCATTTTATATACATATAATTTATATATACATATAAATATATCATATATTTCATTTCAAAAATGAAAAGAAATGCTCATTTTAAAACTTTGAGGTCATATTTTAGCTTAGTATTAGCAACAAAATGACTGTTGGTGAGAAATACATCATTGGGGAAAATCAATGGTAAGGAAGGGAAGATGGACTGTGATAGGCAGGGGAAATGTGACAACAGAAAACACTTAGGTGGGTCTCATTAACTCGTTGATCTGTGGGCAAATCATTTAGTTTCAACATGAGCTCTCCATGTTAGAAACTGAGGTTTATGTCTGTTGTAATTTAACCAGCTGTTATCCAATCTCTTGGATCATAGTAATTCTCAGTGTTTAGTTCAAGTATGACTTATCTGTGTAATGAGTTAATAATGCAGCCTCTGAATAATCTGTTTCTTTACTATAGGATAACATTGTCATTTACATTTTTTTTTTAATTTTACTATCAAGAGGAAAAAAAAGAGTATGGAAGGGTGTTCTGAGAGAGTCATAATATTGGTGTGTTATTCCAGCAATTCCTAAAGAATTTAAGTGTGCCATAAATTTAGATTTCTTGGTAACTGGTTGAATCTAAGTTTAAGTGCTAAAAACAGCATGTGTGTTTTTTATATATTTAATCTTATCATTACACTATCTATAATGTTCATAATTCTTCAAATGAATAACACAATGCTCAATATATCCACTTCCTGTCTTACATTGTGTTAGTCACTTAGTTGTGTCTGATTCTTTGCAACCCCATGGTCTGTAGCCCTCCAGACACATCTATTCATGGAATTCTCCAGGCAAGAATACTGGAGTGGGTTGCCATTTCTTTCTCTAGGGATCTTCCCCACCCAGGGATCAAACCTAGGTATCCTTCATTGCAGACAGATTCTTTCTGAGCCACCAAGGAATGTTAGATATCAATTAAAGACCTCTTCTCCCTATACAAAATGTAGGTAATTCAATTCCTTTCTTTCATGCAGTTCCAAAAAAATTATTGTATATGTCTAGGATTCACTTTCTTGATGAAAGTGAAAGTGAAGAGTGAAAAAGTTGGCTTGAAGCTCAACATTCAGAAAACGAAGATCATGGCATCTGGTCCCATCACNAGAGAAAGGGACGGCAGAGGATGAGATGGCTGGATGGCATCACGGACTCGATGGATGTGAGTCTGAGTGAACTCCGGGAGTTGGTGATGGACAGGGAGGTCTGGCGTGCGGCGATTCATGGGGTCGCAAAGAGTTGGACACGACTGAGCGACTGAACTGAACTGAACTGATATGAAGATTCAAAATGGTTAATACTCCTTTGCTGTTGTGATAACGAAAACACAGGGTTAATCGTAACACCTATTTCACGTCAGCAGCTAACAATACACTGAAAGCCTATAAGCTAAATCCAAATGGTCAGAACACATACTAAAATTAAACAAACAAAGCATAATTTCTCCTATCTTTTGAAAGTGAATTTGGAGAGGCAAATATCTGGATTAGAAACGCACTTAGCAGCCAAGGTTTTTCCAAGTAAAATTCCATTCAGGAACTAGAAATGAGACACTCTACTCAAGAGGCAGTAGCTGACTTGTGAGCCTAACTTAGCATCAAGACCGGATGCAGATGAAGCAGTGCCTACTGATGAGCAAAAGCAGACAATAAAATTAAGGGCTCAGTGAGTCAGGCTTTCAAAGGTAAAACCCCAGGGTATTTGGAAGAAACATTTCTACAGCAGCCTCAATATAAACAGCTCACAAACAAGATCTGTAATATTTAGAAACATTTTCAAAGTAAAAGATGAAACAGAATGCTTTTTACCAAAGACTCTCAAGTATGCAATTGCACAGACTGGTAAATTTATTTTTTTAAGTTGGGAAAAAAACATATTGCAAATTATTCTATTATTCCAAGTAAGGTCATAAAACACACATATCTGCATATATACACATTCAAAAATAAATAAATGATGATGGGGAAAAATATTAACACAAAAGAATTACCATCCACTATCACTATTATTGGGGCTTCCCTGGTGGCCCAGACAGTAAAGAATCTGCCTGCAATGCAGGTGACCCAGGTTTGATCCCTTGGTTGGGAAGCTCCCCTGAAGAAGGGAATGAAAATCCACTCCAATATTCTTGCCTAGAGAATTCAATGGAGAGATGAGTCTTGAGCTACAGTTCTTGGGGTCACAAAGAGTTGGGCATGACTGAGCAACTTACACTTTCACTTTCCTCACTGTTATTTTATTTAAAAACAAAGAATATTTAACATAAAAAAACTCAGAAGGACCAAATTGAAAAAGTCAAACTTTTCTAAGAAAGAATAGCTGGTACCATGGTTTGTGTAACCCTTCTTCTAACTCACCTTATTGTCTTTTGGTAATTTCTTGGGATGTTTTTGGTTGTCACATCTAACGTGGGGTGCTACTAGCATTAACTGGATAGAAGCCAGAGATGCTGCTAAACATCCCAGGCCAGTCCCCCACAACAAAGAAGTATCTGACCCCCTCCCAGTGCTATCAGTATAATATTTTAGAAGTTCTGCCTAACACTAATGTTTTGGCCAAGGATCGGTGTATGCCAGCTCTGACTCAGTCTGCTATGTTGGTCAGATTGCAGAGCCGGTGATATCTGGGGAGCTTGTATGCCTTTCAACTTACATTTTATATATAATCATTCTTAATAATAATAATTTAGCAGTAGAACTGCAGTGGTGAAATTCTACCAGTTAAGACCAGACTGAAACGTTGATCATTTAACTGCAGTTCTATCACTTTGACAGATTCTGGTTGCTTATTAGCTGGTATTTGAACATCAACACATTAGAGCTAATTAGGAGGTAGTGCTATTTTTTTTTAAATGAAAGGTAAAAGGCTATTTTTGCCAGTTTGAGTACAGAATCAGCACTCTACATCAAAAGGTAGAAAATAGAAATCTCTTACACTAGGTTTTAATAACACATGCTTCCTTAAGTGTTCAATAAAAGAGCATATACTTTTTATCAATATAACCACTTAAAAACTGGAAAAATAGAATGAATTTATAACCATGATTTTCTTTAGTTAATAAAACTATTGGTATTAATAGTTTTAGGTTTACTTGGACATTATATAGATATATAAAATTATGAAAAATATGTAAGCAGTATGGTGGACTTTTTTGTCTGGGTACTGTCATGCATAGTACTTGTGTATTCATAAGATATTGCTTTATATACCAAAGATTTGAAAGTGAGATTTCAGTGGATATACTTGAATATTACATATATATGTGATTATTTCTGAAAGTTACATTATAAAATGCAACCTTACTATATATACTTTCCTGTTATTTATTTTTAACATTTTTATATAAACTATTTAAATATCTCTAAAATGTAACTTCATTACAATTTTAAATCTCTTATCCATCATGTAGATTTAATATCATCTATTTATAAATTTGCAACCATTATCCATCCTAAAGGAAATCAGTCCTGAATATTCATTGGAAGGACTGATGTTGAAGCTGAAACTCTTGTACTTTGGCCACCTGATGTGAAGAACTGACTCATTGGAAAAGACCCTGATGCCGGGAAAGATTGAAGACAGGAGAAGGAACTACAGAGGATGAGATGGTTGGATGGCATTATTGACTCTATGGACATGAGTTTGAGTAAGCTCCAGGAATTGGTGATGGATAGGGAAGGCTGGCATGCTGCAGTTCATGGGGTCGCAGAGATTGGGACACAACTGAGTGACTGAACTGACTGTAAATCTGTATGTATATATATGTATTTAGTAGGTTGTGATAGATATCTTTCTGCATGTATGCTAAGTTGTTTGAATCATGTGTGACTCTTTGCAACCCTATGGACTGTAGCCTGGCAGGCTCCACTGTCCATGGGATTCTGCAGGCAAGAATACTGGAGAGGGTTACCATTTCCTACTCCAGGGGATCTTCCTGACTCAGGGATGTAACCTGCATCGTTTATGTCTCCTGCATAGGCAGGTGGGTTCTTTACCACTAACACCACCTGGGAAGCCCAGATTCCTTTCCACATTTATCTAAACATAACTAGAATAAAAATTTTAGAAGACAGAGAAAAAGCAATTTTATAAAATGTTTCAATATAATATTTCCAAATTCCCTCCAGACAGTTTATCCTCATTAATAGCTAATTAAGTATATTCTTTCTAAGTCACCTATCAGATAATGGATATCAACAATTTTTCTTTTTTTTTAATTTCTGCAAATTTGACAAAGAGTATTTCATGTTTGTTTTCACTAGTGTTTCTGCATTTTCTGATGGGACAGAACAACTGTTTGCATGTTTATTCAAAACATGTATGAATTCTTTATGAATATCTTGTTTGGGACCTCTGCCCAATTTTCTGTTTTGGAGGGTGAGGGATGGGGAAAGGAGAGACATTTTTCTTATAAATTGGTTAGAACCTATTTACATACAAACACTATCTTATATAAATTGCTATTATCTCCCAAAATTCATGTTTCTCTTTTGTTTTTCAGACTTCATTGTTTTGTTTGTTCTGGTTTATTTTACTCTACTTTGTGTTTTCAGGTGTAAAGTGTACCTGCTTTTTCCTTTGTCTTTTTTTTTTTTTTGCTTATCTAGGTATCATAGTTATGCCTGGAGAATTCCAGGGATGGAGAAGCCTGGTGGGCCGCCGTCTGTGGGGTCACACAGAGTAGGACATGACTTGAAGTGACTTAGCAGCAGCAGCAGCAGCAGGTATCATAGTTAGAAAGTCCTTTATCATCCAAGGTCATAAAAATAAATATTTACTTTTCTTTTATCTTGTACAGACTGTGTTAGTCATATTCTGAAGTACATTGCATACTGTCACTGTGTAAATAGGGTGCTTTCCATACCCCAAGATAATTCCTTCTATCCTTCCTTCCTTTCCTCTTCCCTGGCTTCCCTCCTTTGTTATTCCCCGCCTTCTGTTTATTCCCATTCCTTATGCCTATTTCTCTATTTCTTCCCTGAAAATTCAAACTGTGGTTTTATTAACCTACTAAGGTTCACCTTGACTTGAGGATTGTTTTTAATCCACTGTACTCATAACTCAGGGAGTAAAGAACCTGTCTGCAATTCAGGAGACCCCAGTTCGATTCCTGGGTTGGGACAATCCACTGGAGAAGGGATAGGCTACCCACTCCAGTGTTCTTGGCCTTCTCTTGTGGCTCAGCTGGAAAAGAATCTGCCTGCAATATGGGAGACCTGGGTTCAATCCCTGGGTTGGGAAGATTCCCTGGAGAAGGGAAAGGCTACCCTCTCCAGTATTCTGGCCTGGATAATTCCATAGACTGTATAATCCACAGGATCGCAAAGAGTCAGACACGACAGAGCCACTCTCATGTCACTTCACAAATATATGAGTCCCTTTTGATTAGGTATCTCTGAATTTCATAAACACTATATTTTAATAAAACCGATCCTGTGTTAAGCACATACTCATTCTATCACGGCACCAGATTCTTTACAAACATTCTTTCTTATTACAATAAATCAAAATGGGTATTATCTGAATTGAAATATCAGGAATCAGAATCTCAGAGAAATAAATTTACTCAGAGTCATACAGTCACTAACTAAAGAAACCAAGATCCACCATAGCAAAAGTGATTCCAAAGCCAGAGCTCTTTTGTTTACCTCTTAGTAACTCATAAAAATGAAAGCAAATGGGACGAAGTTTCTGCATATTTTCAGAAACTATTCATTGCAAATAAAATCCCTTTTCTCTATCATATCATTTTATATAATTTTAAGGAAATTTCAGCAGCAGTAGTTTCTAACTTCATCTTTTCACAGAACTACACTAATTTAATGCTGCATTCATGGCTATAAAGTTGCAAGCAAATGGATGTGGGCAGCAGGTGTAATAACAGCCCTGGCTCTGCTTCTATGCAGCTTGATTTCAAAATGTAGATTCCTTCCATTTTGAATGAGATTTTGAATTAGGCCAAACTTGCAATGGTACATCAGTCATGGTTTCCCATAAATCTAGCAGTTCTTGCCAGGTGTATGGAGACAGGTTTTATTCTCTGTCTGGGGACAGTCTCAGCTATGTCACTTCATACTACATAATACTGAGTACTGGCACAAACTGTGTCTCTATTCTGTTTTTGAAGTGGAGATAGTAATATCTACTTCAAAGGTAGTTGTGGAGAAAATTTAACAAAGTGCCTGCTATATATTAAGTATTAGCTTAATGTGTTAATTTAATAAGTATTTAATAAGTGTTGTTTTTACTGCTATCATTATCATCAGAATAAGCAGCTGATATTTATCTAGAGTATATGCATGAGCTTTACAGATAAAAGCATAATTTGATTTTAAAAATTGGACATTTTTTAAAGCTGGAAGGATATTTTCTTGTCATATTGGATCCTCCATGGAAGACTGCGTTAATTCCAACTTCTCTCAAAGTATACTTCAAGTGCAAATTTTATGATCTTGATCTCCTGAAAGTTACAATTATCTAACTTCAAGTATATCATTTTTCTTAATTTAAAGGCAATAGATGGCATGCTTACTCAAAAACACATAGCTACGAAAGAGGATAGGCATGTAATTTTAGTATAATAGGAAATTGGGAGAATTGTTTAAATTCTCTTTATTAAATTCACTGTTAGTAATGTGTAAAACTTCAAAGTTCCATCAGAATGCCAGTAAAAATCAATGTTATTTACAATTTTAAAAAGGACTATTAGAAAGGTAAATATGCTTTGCTACTAATTTTAGAAGGCTTTCCTTTCTTTTAAAATATTAACCTTCAAGCCAATTGTTTCAGTTTAGGTTCTTTACTCTTCTTTGTATCCAGGATTTTGCTTGTAGAAGGATTTGGACCTCTTATCTCTAGTTAAACTTAAGAACTAGGAGAGAAGACTAAAGTAGCTCTGTCACTTTAGATTTCACAGGTGGGCTATTAGTAGTTGAAGAGCAGAGAGATCAAAAAGTTCCAAATTGTTGCTTTGGAAATACATGATTTACACTTTACATGACAATCTCTTGGACTGAAGAGGAAAATGTTGAGTATCTCACCGTGTCTACCTAGCCTAGACAGAAAGTTGCATATTCTCAAGTCATAGACTTCTAGAACCCATTCATATTCCATACTTGGACAATGCACTCGTAGTTATTAGTGTGGAAGGCGAGTATTTTGTTTGCCATGTGGTGATGTCTTCACTCGATTCTGCTGACTATATAGCCCCTGTACACATTTCAATTGCTATGTCTTAGATTGAAAGTGCCAAGTGACCCAGGTCCATGAATCATACAGGCAAGTGCTTTGTGAACATTTCTTAGATACAGATAACTCTTACCTTCCTTGGCAACTGTCTGGCATTGATTTTTTGTGGTATTATATTTTGTATCCCTATCTTAACATCAATGGACCCAATATCTATTTAGAGCCTGATTTCCTCCTAAATAATTTTCTACCCAAAGAACCAACATAGACTTCATTTTATTTTCATCTAAAGCTTGAAACTAGGCCAGGGTAGGTCATATACCCTGATTCCATGGCTACCTATCCATAAATTAAGTATAAAACCATGAAAGGATACCATGCAAAGGGATATAGGAGAGACCTTATTTAGCTTAGCTGCTGATCAAACTGGTTTTCTCCACAAGTAGTTCTGGAAAAGGTGAAGAGGACTAATTGGTAAAGTGAATATTGTTAACCTGCAGAATTAGCAAATCATGAATATGAATCCTTTCAACAAATGATGATGATGATGAAGATGATGATGATGACGATGATGATAGTGGTATTGGTAATGATGGTTGATCATGATGATGGTCACAAGTCTGGCCACTTAACCATTTACTGCTTTGTATATATATTAACTCAAATGCTTCACAGTAACCCTCACGTAAGTAGGTCCATGTAAAAATAAGCAAACAGACATAGGTGAGTTATGTAACTTGCTGAATATCAACAGTTATAAGTGACGGAACCAGGATTCAAACTTGGGGTCTGACTCTAGAAAGTGTGTTCTCTTTCTTTAAATTGTATTAGAATCAGAAAGGTGGAGACGTGTCTGGGGATGACATTTTAAAAAGCCTTGTTTCTCACAAGTACGAGTTTTATAGAGCTGATGACTCTACACTGGAGGATTATTTGTGCCCTATGTCCATTCGTATTTATGTGGGATTTTAACCAAGCCATATATTTATGATTAAAAAAAACACATAGGTTAATAATCACTTGCTGATTAAAAATATGCATATAAAAACCCAAGATTTAGATTGTGGTTCTTTAATGTGCAAAGGTATTTTTTTTTAAGTCAGATTTGCTTTTGAGCTCTTTTACTACCTTGACCATTGTTTTAAATAGGGAAACACATTTAAACACTTTGCTTTTAATAGGGAAAGAAGTTATAAGCACATATTTCATATTTTACCAGAGACTAAAAATTCAGAAGTATTTAATTTACGTATGCTAAATTTTCAACAGTAAAAGAAATAGGACTTTTTCAATGACAACAATACAACAATGAAAAGAATGAGATAAAGGACAACAATTTGTAATCAAATGTCCATCACAAACACTTCTCAACTCTAGAAGAGAAGACAAAGAATCACCTAAACACTTCAACTTTAGAAAATTTTTCCAAATAACTACCGCTTGGGTAATTACCTATTAAAACATTAATTTTGAAAAATAAGAATTATGGTATTTATTTTGTAGACAAACTATTTATTGACTGGATATGAATGTTTTATCTGCAATGATTCCTCTCCTTTCCAATTTTCTGCACATATTTTTTCCAAAAACACACTTTTGATCAATATCATTCATCCATTTATTAATTCAGTAAATATTTATAGTACTTTATTATGTGTCCAGCACTTAAATTTGAGGGATATATCTCTGGGAGAAAAAAATATTAATATCACTGCCTTCATTTAATTTATAGTTGACAAACAAATCAAATAAAGATGTAGTATGTCAGACAGTGAAAGGAAGTATTATGGAGAGAAACACAGAGGAAAAGAGGTTTATATGGGGGTGGATAGGGCTACAGTTTTAACAAAGGTGGTCAGTAGCAGTCATCCAAAAAAGGTAATATTCAGAAAAGCAACAGTATCAGAAAAGAGAAGATATGCGAGAGATAAAGTCTACAAATAGAAGGAAACTAGACCTAATACTATCATTTTTTTTTTTTTTTGGGGAAAAAATGGTCACCCTGTAATATATAAAACTTCACTCTAAGTTGAGAAGGTTGTACAATTGTAATATAAAGCTATGCATGTGAAATGAATTCCAGTCTAGTTTGTAAATTTCAAATCTGCCTATTTGACATCCTCAGTTGTTTATCTTATAGAATTTCTAGACTCAGTTCAGTTCAGTTCAGTCAGTCGTGTCCAACTCTTTGCAACCCCATGAACTGCAGCACGCCAGGCCTACCTGTCCGTCACCAACTTCCGGAGTCCACTCAGATGCATGTCCATCGATTCAGTGATGCCATCCAGCCATCTCATCCTCTGTCGTCCCATTCTCCTCCTGCCCTCAATCTTTCCCAGCATCAGGGTGTTTTCCAAAGAGTCAGTCCTTTGCATCAGGTGGCCAAAGTATTGGAGTTTCAGCTTCAACATCAGTCCTACCAATGAACACCCAGAACTGACCTCCTTTAGGATGGACTGGTTGGATCTCCTTGCAGTCGAAGGGACTCTCAAGAGTCTTCTCCAACACCACAGTTCAAAAGCATCAATTCTTCAGCACTCAGTATTCTTTATAGTCCAACTCTCACATCCATACATGACCACTAGACATATCCAAAATTACTTTCTTATCTTCTACCATCTCTAATCTGCTCAATTCCATCTCCCTCATAACACTATAAATGATAAGTACACATTCCCAAAGGCAAAAACCTTGAGTTGTCCTTGACTCCCTTCTGATACTCAGTATCTAATCTTCAGTGAATTCATTGATTCACCCATCGCTATATATACTCAATTGACAACTTTTAATCTCTCTAGTTTGAAAACCAGTCTTAGCCTCCATCATTTCTTACGTGGAAACTAGCAGTAGTTTTCTAATTTCTTGCCTTCTATTGTACCACTACTTAGAGTGTTCAACACAATATTCATATGTCATTCTGACCCAAAGTTATCCAACAGCTTCTAACCTTACTCAAGATAAAAGCTAACTGTCTTACAATGGCTTATTGCCCTACAAGATCAGGCCTCATTTTTAGTCTTAGATCCCCCTCACTTCACTAATACTTGCTTCCAAGAGCTTTCCTTCCTTAAGGCTTTTCTACTTGCTTTTTCCTCTGCCCTGAAGGCACTGATGAGTAGAAAACACTCTGTTGAATAAGACAGTCAATTAGAAACAAGAGACAAACATGCCAGGCATTAAAGTTTAGTTCCTGTTGCTGCTGCTGAGTCACTTCAGTTGTGTCCGACTCTGTGTGACCCCATGGACTGCAGCCCACCAGGCTCCTCCATCCACGGGATTTTCCAGGCAAGAGTACTGGAGTGGGGTGCTGTCGTCTTCTCCGAAAGGTTAGTTACTAAGCATTAATTTTAACTGAGAACTTCTCAAAAGTCAAGGTAAGGTGAAATGTGTATATTTTAACATATTCCATTGTCTGATAAGTGAGAATATATTAAGATATTTGGCAACTATCTTTCCTGCATTGACATTTTAAGAACTATTTATGGAAATAACTCCAATATACATTTTTTTTAGGTAAAATAATAACAATGCTTTGAACTTCAATTTTATCTGCCTAAATTTCTACACAGTGACTTATAAAGTCAGAGGAATGACACTGAATTTCAATTTGGGTAAAGAAGTTGTATGAAACAAAGTTGACACTTCCAAGTACAATACTTCACTGTGGATAGAGAAAGATAGATCCTAGTAGCCCTAGCATGTAAAAATTACAAAGGAATAAGTACAGTGCCCTTTAGACTGCTGCTCAACAGAAGTTTTTGTATCATTAAATCAACAATGTTTAAGAATAAAGAAAACCTCTTTTAAATAAAAGGAATTGTGCTCATCTTAAAGAACTTTTGCATTTGAGAGAGGACAAAAGGTAGACAATTTGGACATGGGGGAAAAGTATAGTCTTAAGGATACTCCTAACTACCAGGAACACAAGAGTCATTTCAGCAAATAAAGAGAGTTTTTGGATTTGTATGCCCAGAGGACCAGGAATAAGGAGGTATTGTGAAGAACTTTCGCAAGAAGCAGGCAATTAATATTTATACTAGCAGGTACTGGGTAGTAGGGAGCCACAGAATATTTCAGAGTAGTGACCTAACAATTTATAGTAAGATTTATCAATCTTAAATAAGTATGACTGTTGGAAGGGAGAAAGATCAGGCAAGAAATTTATATAATCAACTAGGCTTAATATATTGAGGACCTAGTGTCCTTTGAGGAGAAGGCAATGACACCCTACTCCAGTACTCTTGCCTGGAAAATCCCTTGGACAGAGGAGCCTGGTAGGCTGCAGTCCATGGGGTCGCTAAGAGTCGGACAGGACTGAGCGACTTCACTTTCACTTTTCACTTTCATACATTGGAGAAGGAAATGGCAACCCACTCCAGTGTTCTTGCCTGGAGAATCCCAGGGACAGGGGAGCCTGGTGGACTTCCGTCTATGGTGTCACACAGTCGGACACGACTGAAGTGACTTAGCAGCAGTAGCAGTGTCCTTTGAGGCAAGATGTCTTACAGAAGGAAGGTAATACTTAACTTTTTGCTTAACTATATCTTAACTAATACTTAACTATATCTTAACTAATACTTAACTATATCTAAATCTATATCTAGATCTGTACCAGGAAGTGTGTGAGGCTCTATAAATATAACACTGCTGCTGCTGCTGAGTCGCTTCAGTCGTGTCCAACTCTGTGCAACCCCATAGACAGAAACCAACCAAGCTCCCCTGTCCCTGGGATTCTCCAGGCAAGAATACTGGAGTGGGTTGCAATTTCTTTCTCCAATGCATGAAAATGAAAAGCCAAAGTGAAGTCACTCAGTCGTGTCTGACTCGTAGCGACCCCATGGACTGCAGCCTACCAGGCATCTCCATCCATGGGATTTTCCAGGCAAGAGTACTGGAGTGGGGTGCCATTGCCTTCTCCAAGTGAGACAAAAACGTGCTCTTTGCACTAATGAGGTTTAGTTAGATTTAATGAATGGTAGGGGTGGGGAGGGGGAAGCCATCATACAGGAAATTATATGGACAAAAATGAATATCATGATGTGGGACTCTCCATATATTACTGATGGATGTTGGGGAAATTTAAACTTGGACTTGTGTTTCAGAAGTCTAAGCTATTTTGAAATCCTAATGATGAACAGGTATTTATTGATGAAGGGGAGGATAGAACTGTGGAAGTGGAGGAAATAACTGTGTTCCTCAAAGACAGATGTATGCAGAGAGCCTCTGCCTTCTAGGAAAAATGNTTTAAACTTGGACTTGTGTTTCAGAAGTCTAAGCTATTTTGAAATCCTAATGATGAACAGGTATTTATTGATGAAGGGGAGGATAGAACTGTGGAAGTGGAGGAAATAACTGTGTTCCTCAAAGACAGATGTATGCAGAGAGCCTCTGCCTTCTAGGAAAAATGATTTACATACAAAAGGTCACATTTGGAGGGAAAGTGGTGAAATATTAGGCAAAAGAGGAACAGGGAGTAGATCCTGAAGCTCCTGTAGGTACATAGGACATTGAGGGGTTGGATGGGGAGACACTGAGACCTACATGCATGGTGACGGGGTTTAATGCATGGTGACGGATGAGAGATTTGCACTTTAGAAACATATGAGTTCAAGTGAGGAAATGAAAGTTTACAAAGCTAGAGGCAAGAGACAATTTAAGAGTTGCTATAGGTAATCAAGCAAGAGATGCCAGTGTCTGAATTAAGGTGCTGACCAAGACAACCTTAACACTCCCCTCAGCTTAACTGGTCTCTCAGACTGTAAAGAATTTGCCTGCAGTGTGGGAGACCCGGGTTAGATCCCTGGGTTGGGAAGATCCCCTGGAGGAAAGCATGGCAACCCATTCCAGTATTCTTGGAATGCCTGGAAAGTCCCTGTGGACAGAGGAGCCTGGTGGGCTACAGTCCATGGGGTCACAGAGTCAGACACGATTGAGCAACTAAGCAGAGCACACACAGCAGACTTGACTAGGCATTACAGAGCCTTCTTCCAGACTCTCAGCCCCTGACCTCCCCTTTCTTAGACCATGCACTTCATAAAACTGACAATAATTTCTTTGTATCTTTGAGATATAAATATTTTCCATGCTTCTTGCCAGTTTTACAACCCAGGACTGTCTTTCTCAAGGACCTAGGAGCCATCCCTATGAAATGTAATCATCAAGGAAGATGGAGCCTTAACTTTCAGTCTCTGTGGAAGGGGAGGAGCTTAACTTTAGAGGGCATCTTGCTGCACATTATAAAAGTATATTACCTCCTATCATGAAAATAGAGAAAGTTCACTTTTCTTTTGGGTAAAGCCAGTTAGCAAACATAGATGGCCTCCAATTCCCCTTGCCTCATCTCTGAAATTCACCTCCTTGTTTCAGCAAATTTGAACTCAGCCTGAGTTCAGGTCTCTCTCTCCTATTGTTAGAGTCTTGAGTAAAGTCTTCTTCTTTCCTTTATAATCTTGTCCCGTGCACATTTTCTTTGAAAATGGTATAGTGGAGGTGGTGAAAAAATTGATTAGTTCAGAAAATATTTAAAAGATAAAATCAGAACATATTGTATGATTAGCTGTAGGAAGGAGTAAAAATAATAATTCACAGGTTCAGACTTGTGCATGAATGTACAGCAGCATCGTAAGAAATATGGGAGTCAGGTTAGATTTGTGGGTAAAATGATGCATTCAGGCTTGGAAACACTGAATTTCACAGGTACCTGTGAGCTACATGAGGCAAGGAAGCTTACAGGCCTGCTAATATATGCAGCCAGAGTTCAGGAGACAGAAGTTGGCCACTCTATATATGACATCTGAAGTCTTGGGACTGAAAGAGCATATCCAAGAAAAGTGGAAAAGAACTTGAGGACTCCAGAGCTTACTTCAGAACTGTAATGAACCCTCACGCATAGGAATAGACAGAGGAAGGTGAAACAATAAAGCACTGAGAATGATCACTCAGAAAGGTAGGAAAGCAGAGTTATCACCAAATACAGAATAGAAATTGTAAAAACAAATGATGCTAACGTGCACTGTCTAGTGTAGCGCTGCTGAGTAATGTCATTTCATTCAGGCTTACTAGACCTGTGCTTTTCATAGCAACCTAAACCAAACTATATTAACAAGGTAATGAGGTCATGTCTTCATATTCTGCATGGTAATTCAGTATAAATTTGAATTATGGACGGTGTATTCTGATAATAGGACTATTAAAATGTTCCCAATTTTTAAAATACACCACTTATTCATGGTGATATATTGTTCTCATGGTGGAAGATATTCAGTGGGCTGCATGTTAAAAAGCAACAGTGAGCATGTTCTACCTATCACCAACATGAAGTTTGAGGCACTTTTTAATACCAAGAATCATCTCCAGTATTTTAAGATTTGATATGCTCCAATTCATTTGCTGCTGTTGACGTTTTGAGGTTGTTCCAGTAACCTAGGCAACTGTTCTTATTTCTGTCCTAATTTACTTCTATTTATAAATATATATAAATGTAATGGTCTCAATGGTATTCTTTAAGGCAGAATAGGTTTACAAACTATATATTCTTCAGTGGGTATAATATTAAAGATAGGACAAATATTAGTCATCAAACTGACAACAAGTTACAATTTCTTTCATTTTGGATCATCTATAAATATGATAAATAATGTATCTTCAAAAAAGTATAACTTTATCATATTGAAATAAGTGTCTATAGTTGAAATGATAAATTTTTAATTGTTTATTTTAATGCCATATTTATTCAATTGGATTTTAGCAATTAGAGATCACAACTTCAAATACCTTCAAATAAAAACCTAGCCTTAGTCAGCAATGTTAAATGAGTTCCCTTTCTCACTCCTTATCTATAAGAAATAATCACAGTTTAAATTGTTTAAGGCAGAACAAATTTTTTTATTTTGTCTTTAGATCTTACTGGCTTTCCGGCTGTTTTAGCAGAGGGAAGACACTAGTACATCCTTCCTTTGTGAACAGAGGTAGAGAAAGAGTAGGTGATTTTAAATGACTACTTGCAAAACAGTCACCAACATACATCCTATAAAATACCAGGATGACTGTGTTTTTTTTTTCTTTTTTATGAGTATGTACCATAAAACTAGGAAATTAAGCTCTATATATCTTAGTGAAGGTAACTGAGGACTCTGGAGAAAGACGGAAACTAATAGATCACCAAGCTACCACAATTCCACAAAAAAGAAAAGCTCCCTGTGAGGAGCCAGACATTCCACAATCATTGAAGGAAATAAGAAATTGGCAATTATGGGGTAAAGTGTTTTGTTCCTACTATCAAAAGTTGCTTTTTCTGATGATTATTTTAGATCCACATTATTTACATGAATAAAAAAGTACATAAAAGTGTTGCATCATTAATAATCACATTAATATCATCTCCCTTTTAACCACTTAAAGCACTTTCTGAAAAGTCCCCTTCCTGAGGTCGGGTGGGGAACTCAAAAAAATTTTGGTAATAGATTGCTAAATGTTGAGCCCCACAAAACCAGTAATGACCAAAGTAATCTTATATTGAAAGACTGAGAGATCTGTATTTACAAAGCTCTTTGAAATACTCAAAAGGAAATGAAGTGTAACATTAGCACACACAAGTCTATGCACATATTGACATTCACAGTTTTAACAATAAAAATTTATTGAGTATTTCCTTTGCATGAGAAATGAATTTATTTTTCATATATCTCATCTTCAGAAACAGCTATAAAATAGATACTATTTTCTTCATTCTGAGCATTTTTGACTCCCTTTACTCATTTCTTCCACTTAATCTATTAGTAATAATACATATTATTATTATCACAATTTTACAGATGGGGAAACTAAAAGAAATATAAACTAACTTTGCCAGGGTCATATGGGTTCAAATTGGTAAAACCCTATTTTGAACCAAAGTTTTTGTGTATCCAACCAAAGTCCACACATTTAACATCTACATTATATTTCTACAGTGGGGCCAAAAAAGGCAAGCCGCTTGCTCAACCATTCTATTCACAAAACTCTTTCAGCTCATTTTACTGAGTCTTTCTAAACCCACAGTTGTCCCTTAGGTAAACTCGAGGAATATATTTTTAGCTACCACCCTCCTGCCACTTGCAATTTCCTGAGTATCCATGGTTACTGCTGCCTATATTGCAGACAATAACCTAGGGAAACTTTCTAGAAATTAGGATGCTCCCTTCATTGAAATATCAAAGAAGCCAAGTGATAAGAGGCTGAATGAGGAGTAACTGCCTCTGTCTCTGGATTCTATGCTTGGAGACCTCAGAGTGTCGCCCAAAAAGGTCCTCCATGGTGTGATTCTACTTAGGTAGAATCCATGTCATCAACACAAAGTAATTGACTAGGGAGACATTCAGGTTCTAAGCATCACTATGTAGTTTCCAAATAGTTACCAACCATCTGATTTTGTTATTGATGGAAAACTGTAGTATTGGGACATTTGAAAATGTATAAGGCTTAAATAGATCTGATACTAAGCCTTATGGTCTTAAGTTTCATGAGTCATCTTCTATTAGAGGAATTATAATATCAACACCTTAACACTGACTGTGGCAATAGTTGGGCAAATAGATCTTAAGGGATGCTGAAATTTGACCCACATTTACAAGCATGTTGTACGAGAATGTGTGTGGCTAGTGCCAGATAACCTGGAACTTGCTTCCATTTCTATAGGACTTGCTTAAACTACTGAAATTCTTTGAGTCTAATTAGATAGGGAAACAGTGGAAACAATGGCTGACTATTTTTCTGGGCTCCAAAATCACTGCAGATGGTGACTGCAGCCATGAAATTAAAAGACACNTTGCTTCCATTTCTATAGGACTTGCTTAAACTACTGAAATTCTTTGAGTCTAATTAGATAGGGAAACAGTGGAAACAATGGCTGACTATTTTTCTGGGCTCCAAAATCACTGCAGATGGTGACTGCAGCCATGAAATTAAAAGACACTTACTCCTTGGAAGGAAAGTTATGACAAACTAGATAGCATATTGAAAAACAGAGACATTACTTTGACAACAAAGGTCTGTCTAGTCAAGGCTATGGTTTTTCCAGTGGTCATGTATAGATGAGAGTTGAACTATAAAGAAAGCTGAGCACCAAAGAATTGATGCTTTTGAACTACGGTGTTGGAGAAGACTCTTGAGAGTCCCTTGGACTACAAGGAGATCCAGCCTAAAGAGATCAGTCCTGGGTGTTCATTGGAAGGACTGATGCTGAGGCTGAAACTCCAATACTTTGGCCACCTCATGTGAAGAGCCGACTTATTGGAAAAGACCCTGATGCTGGGAGGGATTGGAGGCAGGAGGAGAAGGGGACGACAGAGGATGAGATGGCTGAATGGCATCACTGAACTGAACTGAGAATTATAAGTTACTGTCTCATCTCTCCTTTGCTCAGTTTACTAAGTTCAGAACACTGAACTTAGTAAGAACACCCTTTTATTTTTTATAAGACACTATTTTCAGTTTCTGAAGACTTGAGTGATTTAAAAAGACTTCATATGCATAAGGTCAGAGCATTTTTTCATGCATAAATGTTGTTTTACCAGAACTCATATATTCTGCTTAGATTTTGCCATATGTCTTTTTCCAATAATCACGTATGGATGTGGGAGTTGGAATATAACTCTGTGTGTTCATTGGAAGGACTGATGGTGAAGCTGAAACTCCAGTCCTTCGGCCACCTGATGCGAAGAGCTGACTCACTTGAAAAGACCCTGATGTTGGGAAAGATTGGGGCAGGAGGCGAAGGAGACGACAGAGGATGAGGTGTTGGATGGCATCACTGACTTGATGGGCATGGGTTTGGGTAGACTCCTGGAGTTGGTTATGGACAGGGAGGCCTGGCATGCTGTGGTTCACGGGGTCACAGAGTCAGACACGACTGAGCGACTGAACTGAACTGAGTTCCCTGATTAGTAAAATCAAGGAGAAAAAAAAAAAAACCTTCAGAGCTTCTCTTAGATAAAACAACAACTTGGAAACTTTTCATGGGGAAAGATAGAGGGCAAGAGGAGAAGGGGATGACAGAAGATGAGATAGTTGGATGGCAGCACTGGCTCAATGGACATGAGTTTGGGCAAACTCCAGGAGATAGTGAAGGACAGGGAAGCCTGGTGTGCTGCAATCCATGGTGTCACAAAGAGTTGGACACGACTTAATGACTGAACAAAAACAATAATTTGGAAACGTTCTCTAAAAGTGTTAATGATAACTGGGCACAGCTCTGTTTAAAAAGAAAATGTACCTTAGCTTATATTTAATAAAATCTTTAAGAAGATTTTTTTAGGACTTAGAAAAATATTATTATGAAGTTTAAGAATTTTATTATCTTAGGAGTCTATTTTAATCTCTCTCCAATTTGAGTTTTTAAAATAAAAGATGTCTATTTCATCCTTGCTAAGGACATGAACTGAATAAACAATAACTCTGAAGAATGCTCTATAAACCTATAGCAAACCCACTCTTCTGTGTCACACTGGGATGCCTGATCATTGGTTAGAACCAGGTGTTGGTCAGGTGAGTATTCATGTTTAATAATTAAGATAACCACTAATTTCCACTGCTGTTCCTTTGCCATCTCATAAGGCATACACTATTGGTCTCTTAGTATTTTGCACTCTCATTGAGTGTGGAATCTAAATCATTGTTTGTTAGTTACAGACCTTACAATGCCCAGTGGCATTTGCCACCAATGACAGCAGTAACAGATGATGTTAAGCCAAAGCTACTGNTGCCATCTCATAAGGCATGCACTATTGGTCTCTTAGTATTTTGCACTCTCATTGAGTGTGGAATCTAAATCATTGTTTGTTGGTTACAGACCTTACAATGCCCAGTGGCATTTGCCACCAATGACAACAGTAACAGATGATGTTGAGCCAAAGCTACTAGAAGTGCAATGCATAAAGTAAAATGATAATAAATAATTGTCACTCCATTACTAAACACTGCCTGAAACTGGTTCTAGTACATGTTTGATATAGCAGAGTCTTCATAATCCAAGAGCCAAATAGGCATTTGTTCCTTCATAACAGCTGCAAACAAAAAGGAATCAAACACTTGTCTTATTCAGAGACCAGGAATTCTTCACTGAGCATGGCATGAGTATTCAAATACTTATCGACAGATTCTGACTTCGAAATCTTATGATATCTTTCCAAATTAATGATTCTTGGGAAATATGTCAAAAGATATACTCAGTTCAATGGACACAAAGTTCAGGAAATGCTATATTGAATGCAGAGACAAAGTTTCAAATAGTCATAAGACTGAATTTATGACATCAAAGCATAGGGATGTAATTATAAGAAATATGGGACTATTAGGGATATAAGATATCTTAGCTCTGGTCAGGTAATACAAGTAGAGGACAGATTTAAGCCATTCTCCTTCACTAGTCATATAAACTTCAGGTACATACATCTTAGTACATATGTCTATCTTGTGGGATCTTGGTTCCCCAACCAGGGATCAATCTCATGCTTTTTGCAATGGAAGTACAGCATTCTAACCACTGGACCTCCAGGGAATTCCCAACATGGGATGTTCTTAAATGTATCTGTTTCAAACATCTCCATATTTTATGACACTGAATTTAACAATAGTAATAATGATAATGATGATAATTGCTATAGTGATAATAATGACCCTGTTGCTACCTAATAAGTTCTCAATAACAGTAAGTAATGACTGAGAACTTACTATGAGCTAGGCACTAGGTTAAGAATGCATTTCATTAATTTATTTGATTCCCATCCTCATGTAGAGAATACTATTATGACCCTCACTTTACAAATTGAGGGACAGAGATACAGAAAGGCTAAGTGAGTTCCCCAGGAACCCAGCAAGGAAGTGGCTGATTCGGATGTATCCCCAGGCAGTCTCAGACACCATGCTATACTACCTGGCTTTAGACCTACTTGCTATATAGTCCGTTCTGCAGTTGCAGGTTATTAGTGGCTAGGAAATCAAGGTTTCACGAATTCCCAAGCAAAGTAGAACATCTCAGAGTATTTCAAAAATTGATTAACATCTTTGGAGGGACGTGTGTATGTGTGTGTGTACTTGAGGTGGGCAGAAGGAAGCATTATAGAAAGGGAGAAAATAGAGGCATATTGCCTCAAAATTTGATTATTTTCCCCTAGAACTTTGGAGTACATTTACAACTTCATGGATTCTCTTTTTCACTCTGAACAAACAGGTACACATTTCACTTTGATATTCCCATGACTACTATAACAACCGCAAGTGGCATGGGGTGAGTCACTGCCTAATGAGAAATGGCTTCACTGAGAGCTCTCCAGGTGGAAGAAACCATTCCCCTCACAATGCTGCCCAGCATCCTGAGACTCCTATCTCTGGGCTTTACAGAAGCAGTTCTAGATCCAGGGGTCCCACCTGGGAGACAGTTCCTGGAGTGATAAGGAAAGGGCCGAGCACACAGCTCTCCCCCCAGGGAAGGGACTTACCCGGTCAGTTTTCCCTTCAGTCTGAATGCTGGTGTGACTGCGGACCTCATGATCCTCTTCCAGGTCAGAAACATCCTCTAGTTCTTCTGGAGTCTATAAAAAGAAAGCAAAACACTGTTGCCGGAAATGAAAACTGGTAGTCTGGCAGTACCTCAGCAAGCACAGAGTTAGTTACCAACATGACCCAGCAACTCCTCCCCTAGGTACTTATGCAAGCAGTTCTTTGCAGGAAACTGCCCTCAGCAGGTCTTCACTAATGGCTCAGATGGTAAAGAATCCGCCTATAATCCTGTACCCAGGCACAATCCCTGGGTCAGGAAGATCCCTTGGAGAAGGGAATGGGAACCCACTCCAGTATTCTTGCCTGGAGAATTCCATGGACAGAGAAGCTCCTTTTCTTGTCACTTTAGCAAAGCCATACTGTAACTAAAATTTAAGCCAGGGACTCCCATGCTCTACTCACCTCCCCCCCAAGCACACTTTTCAGATCTTTTAATCAAATGATATCTTGCCTAACTTATCAGGTTTTCCATAGATTATAGCAGTAGAAATGAAGAATGAGCATGACCAAATCTTTTCCCTAGTTTCTTATCTAGTAATCTCATGACCAAACTGTGTGAATAAGATAGCACCTAGAGGAATATCACAAGAATTTACTGAGCCTGCATAGAGGGGGATGGTGTTAGAGATCCCCATCTCAATGATTAATTGAGATTACTTTCCTCCTTTTCTTTAAATGTTTTTATAATCTAGCAGAATCTTTGGACATGGTGTTTAGGGGACGTTGAGTCAACTATCTCCCTAGATTGCCAGCAATTTGATTAAGGGAGACTTTTCTTTCTATAGGGCTTACCTGGTGGCTCAGACATTAAAGAATCTGAGTATTGATTTTGTAAGCAGTGGGAAGTAGGACCCAATTCACTCAACAGTAGATACCCAAGAGAAATGAAAAACATATTTCTACACAAAAATCTGTAAACAAGTATTCATAGCAACAGCAATCATAATGACCAAGAAACATATCCAGTGATGAATGAATAAACAAAACATGGTAAATCCCTACAAAGGAATATTACTTGAATATTATAAAAAGGAATGAAATACTAATATATACTGCAACATGGTAAACTTCGAAAACATTATGCTAAGTGAAACAAGTCAATGACAAAATGGCACATATTATATGGTTCTACTTATTTGGAATTCAAGAATAGCCATATGTATAGAGACAGAGATTTGATTAGTGATTCCTAAAGTAGAGAGTGGAAGAGGGGTTTAGGAGCCATGACTGCTAATGGGTATGTGGTTACATACCCACTGGGGTTTAAAATGGCATGGCATTTCATGGGATGGCATTGGTATGAAATAGAATGGCAACAACGTTCTACAATTAGAAGTAGTAATAATCACACACTGTTGTGAATATTTAAAATACCTTCAATGGTGATGTTTATAGTATATTAATTATGCCCCGATAAATTCTGATAGAAAAAGAAAACAAAAATGATCAGAAGGATGTTTTTCTCTGAGTAGCAATTTGGCTAACCATTATGTGGCTACCACAAATCAAGGTGTTTACATATGACAAATAAATGTAATAACTACTATTAAAACCATATGATATCAAAACACAAAAAATTGAGAAATTAAATTTTCTTAGAACGTAGTAATTTAACATGAACGTTAGGGTTTAGTCTACATAGTTAACCTACTTCCATTGCTTTTGTTTTTTTCAATTTCAGCTTAAACATCTTTTATTCAGGGAGGTGTCTTGCTTACAAATCCCCTAGATTGGCTTGAGTTCCTCTTCCAAGCATTTCCTGATGCCCTTTACTTTCACTATATAGTGTTCATCATACTTTATTTTAGCACTGGTTGTTGAATTGGGAAGTAAGCTGTTGAACTATTTGTTCTTTGAGGTAAGGACTCAATCTGCTCTGCTTACGACCATCTCACCACAACCTAGCACATACATGGTTTTAAATAGATGAAGAAAAATTACCAGTGATAGCCAAAAATCTAGTTGGATATGAGCAAAACAAAACATATCAACAGCAGCAACAAACATCTGTCCTCACTGTATCTCTATTGTGCTTCTATCTTCCTGTATTTCAAACTAATTTTTTAATCTGTTTTTTGTTGTTTTTCTCAGTTCCAGGTTACCATTCCCTTAGACCCTCTGTGGCAATAATTTAATGATACCAGTCATTAGTGCAAATATAAGTACTTACAGCAAAATCATTATTACAAATATAAAGTATTTAATGAGAATTAATTTAGTATTATAGTTTACACAGTCTCAATTTTAAACTATGATTTCTTTGCTACAAAGCTCTGGTGAGAAATACAAAATATAAACATTTATGTGTCATGACAAACGTCCAAAAGTGAAAATGGAAGGTCTCCTGTATACACACCTAGCTGTTGAAGACTGGAAAGGGTCAGGACCTACCTCCTCAGAATAGCTCTGGTTTCCCTCAAACCTTGCTCTACACACAGGCCCTTCACTTACTTTCAGGGTTGTGAAGAGCATTCATTCCATTGGGGCCACTCCAGGCATGAGAACTTGAAATGATTAGCTCATACTGTAGAGCAAAACTACCAATCTCCTAAACACTTATGGCATCAGATTCTTTCTCAGTTCACAGATCTTTAACCAGAATTTTTTTGTTGTTCTCCAATACTTGCACTGAGCATCTCCTATCACTCTGCATTAATTTCAACTGAATCTTATTAGATATTAATATCTTCCTCTTCACCAAAGCCCTCAGTATGCTGAGTAGTTATATGTTATCGCTATATGCAGTTCTTCTTTGCTGAAACTACTTGCAGCTATGATCACAGGAAATTCATCTTTCTTCTTAAGTCATAACAGCATGAGTTTACCAGGCTACTGCTGCTGTTAAGTCGCTTCACTCATGTCCAACTCTGTGATCCCATAGACAGCAGCCCACCAGGCTCCTCGACGCCTGGGATTCTCCAGGCAAGAACACTGGAGTGGGTTGTCATTTCCTTCTCCAATGCATGAAAGTGAAAAGTGAAAATGAAGTCGCTCAGTCATGTCCAACTCAGCGACCCCATAAACTGCAGCCTACCAGGCTCCTCCATCCATGGGATTTTCCAGGCAAGAGTACTGGAGTGGGGTGCCATTGCCTTCTCTGGAGTTCACCATGAGGGAATTTCTACACAATCACATATTTCATTATTAGCTAATTTTTGTGTATTCTTCCCAAGTATTCTTCAGAAGGGCTTTTTATAATTTTTTCTCTTGATTTATCACCAGCCCCTGTAATATCTGAATAAACTCAATTGATCAAATTCCCTTTCTCGAGCCCTGTTATTTTGCAACTGCAAGCTGTCTGGGGTCCCTACTGTGATGTTTCTTATAAATGTCTTTGCTTATTACTTGGGTTATATTCTATCATACAACCCAAGTTCTGTGATGAGACAGAGCTTCATCACCAATCCCAGTACTTTGTACAATTCGAAAATAAAGTGACCTAACAAAAATTAAGAGCAACTGCTCCTCAGAAATCACAAGTATTTTTGTTAGTGATACTGCAGGAAATGATAAGCCTACCATTTATGCCCAAATACGTGTATACTTTTCTTTAACAGGGGACTGATAGTGTTCTTGCAAAACCACCACAACTGACTTCTCCTTATCATGAAAAAAATAACGTGGGGCGGTGTTCAAAACACCTGCTGGTAGCATTTTGCATTCTGTAAGGCAAGCAGCTGGATGGTATTTTAAAAATAAACAGTTACATACACAGTGTTATAGTTTAAATGGAAACTAAGAAAGAAGTAGGAGTACTTAATCATTTTGGGGATATATATTAACTTCAGTTTGAAGACAAATAATAATAGAAAGAGTAAACATTTCAAAAAGGAATGATGGAGGTTTGGCAGCCCTATATTGTACATTCCTGGAAACAGCTTGCTTTGTTTTTACTTATTTAGTCACTTTGGAAGTTTAAACTTCTGGAAGGTTTGTGTATGTGTCTGTGTGTGTAACTTGTGTATGTTTCCAATCAATTTCCATCCTGTCTGAAGGGAAACCAACTATCTTAGATCAGTGTCAAGTAGGAGAAAGACCATAAACTGTTGAGCAATGCAGACCTGAATTTGAATTCTGCCTCTCCAGTTAGCTTGTTGGGGAATATGGATAATGAGACATAATCCTGAAGACTGTTGTGACATTCAGTTGTACTAAGATGTTTAAACAAGTGCTTAGCCCACAGACATAGCTGGGGTGCAACAAAGGTTGCTTCTTTCTGTGTACCGTTCCCTTCTTTCTTCACTAACTTATCCATCATCCTATCACAACCCTTTATAGTTTTTGATGAAACTTCCGTGGCATTTTGGATACCTCCATTTTACTTCACATCTGTTACTCTGGATTGACACAATACTTATCACCAACTCTAGTTACATTTTCCTGATTAATATAAAATGTCATTGTGCTAATAGGGTTTAGTAAAATTAAATATACACAGCTTTCTTCTAAATTTCAAGTAAAGATCACATTTGATCCGATTTTAATCATGTGTAAGTGTAAGATACTCTCTTAAACTGGCCCCAGCAAAGATAACACTCTTCACATTCTCAGGGATGATAGAAATAACTTTCCTTCTCTAAGCTGAACTGTCTTTAAACCAGACCCATAGGAAGATACCCTATTTTTTTGCAGAAAAAGTGATGATAAATTCTATTACTCATTTATTTCTCTTATTAGAATTCAGGATACCTATTCTATATTTTTCCAACTCTTGCTTATTGTGATAGGCAACCCAAAGTGACTTAAAATAAGCTAAGTTTTCTTCATCTTAAAGTGGAAAAAAATATTACCTAATTCTTAGGGCTATTGTGAAGATAAAATAACATGATGGACTAGAACGTTATTCAATTTCTAGAAAATGCTGAATGTTCTGTATTATTTATGATTATTATAAATTATTATTGTAGTACTTTAAGATCTCGCTTTATTTATATAAAGGACTCCAGAAACAAGTAAGTACAGTCAGACTTGAAAATAGGCTGAAGTTTTCATACAGAAACTGAGTGTGCAATAAACAGTAGTGGTACATTAAACTTCAAGGACACAATCAATTAGTGGTGTGATTGTATGTGAATATATATACATAAGCTTAAATATGTATTTATTTATTGAGATACATAATGACTGCATTCATATTCTTCCTTCTCCTCCACAACAAGGAGCTCAGTGCTTACTAAAGGCTTATAAATTCTTTCAGCATCCTTAGTGAAACAAGTAGGCAGTATTATTATACATTAAAATTCACTTGCTCAAGGCTATAAATGCTTAATCCTGAAATATAAGAAAATAAATTTGTGGTCACTAAAGCAACAAAAATAAGGGAAGGATAAAAGCAAGGGCAAAAGGGAGAAGATGTGGGCAGGAAGAGAAAGAAGTTAAGAAAAAGAAAAAAAGTCTAGGAAATTGGACTCCTGCTCGGTATTTTCCTAAGATTTAAGGCTGAATTCTAAATCATATAGAGGATTTGATGGCAATTCATACTTCTCTGATTACCCCTCAAGGCCTTACTACAATCAAGTAACTGCTAGCTCAATGTCAGCAGTGGTCTGACACTCAGAGAAGGAATGATGCTGCAGACAGTATTCTGAAGGAAGAAGCTGCAACAGCATGCTCAGTGAGATTATCTTAGCTGAGCTGATAACACAGAAGTGGAGAAAACAGAATTCAAATACATTTTAAAATGAGGAAAAGATATAACAATAACACAATTCAGATTATGGAAAGCTAAAATGAGTGCACACACGCACACACATACATATGCATGTATCCCGCCCCCCATTCCATCCAAGAAATCAATACTCTGTTCTTGGCATTATTGACAAGGTTTTTGATCCATTTTCTGTGCCTTTTTTTTTCTAGTTTCTAAGTCCTATAAATTATTTAAAGAGTCACATTTTAGAAAAATATAACTATCACATTTAACTGTCAAACATTTCAAAATATTTCCAGAAAATGAAGTAAACAACATGTTGTGTATTACAAACTTTTTTTAATGACAGGCCCCTGGAATCAATCTTTGAGGGATTTTTTATAGCTTTATAAAGTTGTACAACTGATTCTGATATGCAGTTCTTCATGAGAACTACTGGTCTGACACTAAATTTAATTTTTTGATTGGTTTAGGCTTTAGTTAAATGTCACTGTAATATGAGTTGCAAGATGGCAGCATCAATAGCTTATCAAGGATTTTCCCTGTCACCTGAAATGCAGGCATTTTACTTTTTAAGTATTCCTTCCATTGTTTGTCAGTTGGAGGGTTAATTTATCACATACTTGGGGAGATAATATACAGGTGGCCAGAAGCCATTTTGACTATTCAACTGAATGATACAATCGGCTGGAGTTGCCAGAGTTGTCAGAGAAAAAGGGCTTTATTGCTCATGGCATGCATGATGGATTCAGAGTTCATGGACTTTATTCTACTCTTCAAACATGCCCCAATCATTAGTTCATGGAACATCAAGACCTTTGGCTCCAAGCATGTACTGCTGTATTGCCTGACATACGTTCCTCCTGCAGCTTTCACACTGCTGGACCTTTCTACTATGAGAGTTCAGATGGCTATATTTAACTCTATAGAGTTTCCCCTGGTCAGGCCATCTGAAGTTAACCCTTTTTCCTACTTCATTTATAAATTGTATCACCCTTTTTTCTCTTTTCTTAGCCCTCTTGCTATGATGACATGACATTATATATATATATTTTTTTTTTTTTTTTGAGGGGAGGAGATATATTTTGGTCTTGCCACAGAATATAACACCCATGAGAATAGGGATGCTTTCTGTCTTACTTATCATTCTGAGCACCCCAAACAGCATTTACTAGTTACTCAGTAAAGATATATAACCAAATAATGAAATGAATAATTTAATGACCATTCAATCCCTGGGTCACGAAGATCCCCTGAGGAAGGAAATGGCAATCCACTCCAGTATTCTTGCCTGGAAAATCCCATGGATAGAGGAGCCTGGCGGGCTACAGTCCATGGGGTCACAAACAGTCGGACACAACTGAGCAACTAACATACACAGGCTTTGGTATGAATACCAGAAGAAAGTCTTAGGAACATTGTGGAACTACGGAGTAAGGCTTTCCTTTCTACCTTCAATAGGTGTTGATTTAATAATACCTTGCCCAAGGGAAAGTTTGAAGAAAGATTACTGGGTTTTTTTTTTAAAAGAAAGGCTATGGAAATTAGAGATAGTAGATTTTGCACCTAGAGAAATTTTCTACAATTTCAAAATTTTCAAACTTGGAAGACCAGCAGATGTCTAGGTATGCTATTAGCAGTGCAGTGTGGATATAATAAGACTTGAGAGAAAAATGTCATCTTTTAATCTCATGCTAGATGTTCAAGTCTCACGAGAGTTCTGTGCCACAAACTTGTCATGGAAACAGTAAGCAGTAAACCTGAAGGAGTTAAATGGACTAGGACAATGGACATTTCATTGCTAACCAATGTGGGAAAATTATAAGAGACTTCTGAATGTCTCTGATGCCCTGATATAGCCTAAGTTTCTAGAAAAGAATTTCCCAGGGTAACTGGAAAGACATTTCGTGTATTGTCGGAATGCTGCTATGCTTATGTTATGGTGGTAGATTGATAAAGTTACCTGGGTTTTCATTCTAAATTTGACACCAACTCAGTGTATGTTATTAGGCAAATCTCATAATTTTCCTCTGCTTCAATTTATTCACCTTTAAAATAGGAATGGGAATTAAGTAAAACTTGATAGTTTCTGCAAGTGCTTTGAGTTTTAAGATTTTGGGAGTTTATGCTTAAACTGAAAGCATAACATTTACATTAATCTGGATGAAATGTTTCCTCTGCACTAAAAAGATCCTGATGCTAGCAAAGATTGAAGGCAAAAGGAGAAGGGGGTGGCAGAGGATGAGATGGTAAGATAGCATCACCAACTCAATGGACATGAATTTGAGCAAACTGCAGGAGATAGTGGAGAACAGAGGAATCTGGCATGCTGCAGTCCATGGGGTCACAAAAAGTCAGACATGATTTAGTGACTGAACAGCAATAGCAAGGAGTACTCAATGGTAGGAGAGATTTGGAAAATTGGTCAAGTTCGGTTGATTCAAATATATTTGTTGTTTAGTCACTAAGTTGTGTCTGGCTCTTTTGTGATCCGGTGGACTATAGCCTGCCAGGCTCTTCCATCCATAGGATTTCCAAGGCAAGAATACTAGAATAGCTTGGCATTTCCTTCTCCAGGGGATCTTAACTCAAGAATTGAACCCATGTCTTCTGCATTGGCAGGTGAGTTCTTTACTGAGCTACTGAGCCACTCCAATTCATCATAGGCAGTTAGAAACATGGTTAACCTGATGTATCTTCTCACTTTAACATAGAGTGAGAAGGCATCTAGCATTGTTCTCAATATTATAACCTGAATCTCTCACATAGTAAAAAATAGGTGTGTGGAAAATATGTTTTTAATGAATGAATACATGGAAGAAAGTTATAGGTAAAGAAGGATGAAAATAAAGATGTATTTCTCTATTTTTCCCAATAAAGCATTGGTGAATTTTCTCTTTTTAATCTTTTGAAAAATAATTCAAAACNTGATGTTCTTTGGCATTGCTTTTCTTTGGGATTAGAATGAAAACTGACATTTTCCAGTCCTGTGGCCATTGCTGAGCTTTTCAAATTTGCTGGCATATTGAGTGCTGCACTTTCACAGCATCATCTTTTAGGATTTGAAATAGCTCCACTGGAATTCCATCACCTCCACCATCTTTGTTCCTAGTGATGCTTTCTAAGGCCCTCTTGTCTTCACATTCCAGGATGTCTGGCTCTAGGTGAGTGATCACACTATCATGGTTATCTGAGTCATTAAGATTTTTTTAAAATAATTCTTCTGTGTATTCTTGCCAATTCTTCTTAAACTCTTGTTTTGGTTAGGCCCATACAACTTCTGTCCTTTATTGAGCCCATCTTTGTATGAAATACTCCCTTGGTATCTCTTATTTTCTTGAAGAGATTTCTAGTCTTTCCCATTCTATTGTTTTCTTCTATTTCTTCACATTGATCACCTTAGAAAGGCTTTTTTTAAAATCTCTCCTTGCTATTCTTTGGAACTCTGCATTCAGATGGATGTACCTTTCCTTTTGTCTTTTTGCCTTTCTCATGACACTGGAAGACAAACTCCCCAGGTCAGTATGTGCCCAATATACTACTGGAGAAGAGTGGAGAAATAGCTTCAGAAAGAATGAAGAGGCTGAGCAAAGGCAAAAACAATGCCCAATTATGGATGTGACTGGTAATGGAAGTAAAGTTTGATGCTGTAAAGGACAACATTTCATAAGAAGGTGCAATGTTAGGTCCATCAATTAAGGTAAATTGAAAGTGGTCAAACAGGAGATGGCAAGAGTGAACACTGATATTTTAGCAATCAGTGAATTAAAACGGACTGGAATGGGCAAATTTAATTCAGATGACAATTATATCTACTACTGTGTCCAAATATCCCTTAGAAGAAATGCAGTAGCCCTCATAGTCAACAAAGGAGTCTGAAATGCAGTACTTGGGTCCAGTCTCAAAAATGACAGAACGATCTCTGTTTCCAAGACAAACCATTCAATACCACATTAATCCAAGTCTATGCCCCAACCAATAATGCCAAAGAAGCTGAAGTTGAATGGTTCTATGAATTCCTACAAGACCTACTAGAACTAACACCAAAAATAGATGTCTTTTTCATCATATTGGACCAGAATACAAAAGTAGAACGTCAAGAGATGCCTGGAATAATAGGCAAGTTTGACCTTTGAGTACAAAATTAAGCAGGGCAAAGGCTAACAGAGTTTTGCCAAAGAACACATTGGTCATAGCAAACACCCTCTTCCAACAACGTAAGAGACGACTCTACACATAGACATCACCCGATGGTCAATACCGAAATCAGATTTATTATACTCTTTGTAGCCAAAGATAGAGATATTCTATACAATCAAAAAAACAAGACTGGGAGCTGACTGTGAGTCAGATTATGAATTCTTTATTGCAAAATTCAGACTTAAATTGAAAACAGTAAAGAAAACCACTAGACCATTCAGGTATAACCTAAATCAAATCCCTTATGATGATACAGTGGACATGACAAATAGATTCAGTTAATTAGGTCTGATAAAGTGCCTGAAGAACTATGGATAGAGGTTCATGACACTGTACAGAAGGCAGTGATCAAAACCATCCCCACAAAAAAGAAATGTAATTAACATTGTATTGAAATGTTAAATAAAGAATATTAGAGCAGGAGTTAGAAGATTGTTGCTGGCTCAATCACTTACTAACTAGATAATATCAACCATGTTATTTTTAACTTTTAGATTTTAAATTCTTTAGTCTATAAAATGGGATTCATTATATCTGAAAGGGCTTGAGATTCTAAATGAGTAAGGTATATTAAAGTGTAGTATAAATGTCAGTTAAAGAACAGCTGTGAATATTACTAAGTCACATCACCTTTTACTTTTACCCACTGTTCATTAGATAATTGAAGAGAGTCAGGAAAAACCAACTCTTAAAGATGCTTAGTTTGCACTCAGAGAAAATTTGAGATAATTAAAGAACTGAAAGTTTCCTCTCTTTAAAAGACATATTGAAAGTTAAAAAAGAGAGATTCAGGAGAGAGCAAGAAAGCAGCAGAGACCTGAAATTATGTGAAAAGTGGTTCAGAATAGGAGGAACTGAAAACTGCTTGTGGTCACCTAGTGCTAATGAAATATAGACTGGGAATACAACAGAGACTGGGAAAAGAATCCAAGTGAAAAGGCCAGTGGCTTTCATACATCTGGTGCTTCTCTCTATGTAGTGCATTTTTCCATGTAAAATCTAACTCAGATATCATATATACATAAATGACATCACATGGAGACATGATTCAACTGAAGTTAGAAAACCAGAAACCCTCCCCACAAAGCCAGCACAAAGGCCCCTGATTTATTTCTTTGGAAGATTCAGTAAAATACAGCAGTTCAAAAAGTAGAGATCAACAGTTAAAATTATGTCAGGTTTCTTATTTGAATGAAGATCTTTATTAGCCTTTGGCCTAATTTTGGTAATTCATAGTTACAAAGTGGAAATTAAAAATCACTAAACACTAAAAAATCACTAAACAAAAAGTTGGCTTAAAGCTCAATATTCAGAAAACTAAGATCATGGCATCTGGTCCCATCAATCCATGGCAAATAGATGAGGAAACAGTGGCTGAAATTATTTTGGGGGGCTCCAAAATCACTGCAGATGATGATTGCAGCGATGAAGGAAAGTTATGACCAATCTAGACAGCATATTCAAAAGCAGAGACATTACTTTGCTAACAAAGGTCTATCTAGTCAAGGCTATGGTTTTTCCTGTGGTTATGTGTGGATGTGAGAGTTGGACTAGAAAGAAAGCTGAGTGCCAAAGAATTGATGCTTTTGAACTGTGGTGTTGGAGAAGACTCTTGAGAGTCCCTTGGACTGCAAGGAGATCCATCCAGTCCATCTTAATGGAAATTAGTCCTGGGTGTTCATTGTAAGGACTAATGTTGAAGCTGAAACTCCAATAATTTGACCACCTGATGCAAAGAGCTGACTCATTTGAAAAGACCCTGATGTTAGGAAAGATTGAAGGCAGGAGAAGGGGACAAAAGAGAATGAGATGGTTGGATGGCATCACTGCCTTAATGGACATGAGTTTAGGTAAACTCCAGGAGTTGGTGATGGACAGGGAGGCCTGGCGTGATGTGGTTCATGTGGTCGCAAAGAGTTGGACACAACTGAGGGACTGAACTGAACTGAAACATTATTACTTACAAATCTCCACACCTAATTTTAAAACATGGCTAGTTGTACCTTGAGGGATCTATTTCTTTCAGTTCTCCATGATTAAAAAAAACAAAAACAAAAAACCCTGTAAAATACTTTGATTACACATCTTTCCCAGTATTTCATCAGTTTAACTATTATGCATTACATATATGTACATATATGTATAGTATATATACACACAAATATGCACATATACTACATTATATATACTAGCTTAATATAACTTTGTACTTCAGAAAAGATCAACACTCTTGGAATGATCATGTGAAAAAAAAANACACATCTTTCCCAGTATTTCATCAGTTTAACTATTATGCATTACATATATGTACATATATGTATAGTATATATACACACAAACATGCACATATACTATATTATATATACTAGCTTAATATAACTTTGTACTTCAGAAAAGATCAACACTCTTGGAATGATCATGTGAAAAAAAAAATTGTTGAGGTTTAGTAACCGAAATATTTGCTCTAAGATAGCCAGGGAAACTGTGCTACAAAAGATTTTCATGGTCATTTTTAACCTCATTACCAATTAGAATCTATTATACATTGTAGCTTTGTTTTTAACTGAGCACATAAACAACATTATTGAGTTTAATATTTTTGTTGCAACAAGTGCCCATGAATGAGATGGTGAATTCATTTTAAATAGGATACTATCTCTCTTTCTGTGCCAACAACCTAAATCCAATTTTTATTCCAGTCAGAGCATCTGTTCCATATGGCATATCTCCAAGGAGTTCTGATTCCTTTAAGTGACTTCTGGTATTTAAAAATCAAGACAGGAACTAGGTATGCTCATTCTAGCTAAGGCATCATGGTTCTAAGCCCTTTTAGTGAATGGAGATAGAAAGTTATTTTTGAAGATTATGACTCTATACTTACAAATAACAACAGTACATAAAAAATATAACATGGAAAATAGGGATTTACTTCAGAAATGCAAGAATGCTTCACTATTAGAAATTCCAATATAATTCACATTACTATATATAAAAGTATAAGTTAAAAAAAAGTATGATTCCACCAGATACACCAAAAAGCCTTTGACAAAATTCAGTCTTTCCTTATTTAAAAAATTCAATAAAATAGAAAGTCATTGCTACTCCCTTAATATGCTATACATATATCAGCTCTAAAGCTGGCATTCCATGTAAAAATACCACAGGTATTCCCCCTAAGATTAGAAATAAGGTGAAAAGCCAAATGTTTCTATTATTTAACATTGAGAAAGTAATCATAATTGACTGTGAAGACTAAAAGCTTAATATAAAACCTCACATTAAAGAACTATTTACTTTAATCCCTATTACCCATGTCCAGCTTTAAATCCAAAGTTACAAGGCTCAGTAAAAGGCAAACCATAAATATAATCTGAAAAGAAAAGGCAAATATCACAATAAGATTCAGATATGACACAGCTTTCAAAAGTACAGATGGAGAAAAATAAAATGAAAATGCAAAGAGAAAAAAAAAATGGAGGAAAGAAATACAAAACATCCAAGAACTGTGGGATCATTAGAAAAGGTGTAAAAGTGTTAGTGAAAGTGTTAGTCACTCAGTTGTGTCCAATTCTTTGCAACCCCATGAATTATAGCAAACAGGCTTTTCTTTCCGTGGAATCCTCCAGGCAAGAATATTCTACTGGGTAGCCATTCTCTTCTCCAGGGGATCTGTCCCACCCAGGGATGGAACCCATGTCTCCTGCATTGCAGGTGCATTCTTTACCATCTGAGCCACCAGGGAAGCCCAGAAAAGGTATAATAAATAGATCATTAGAGAAAGAGAAGAGAAAACAGAGCAGAGGAAATACCCTGAGTGATAATGGCTGATAATTTTCAAAAAGTAATGACAAACTGAAAACCAAGATTTTCAGAGACTATCAAGTAGGACAAACAACACATAACTAAACCTAGGCATATCACACTCAACAGCAGAAAACTAAAGGTAAAGAACAAATTTTCAAAGAAGTTAGAAAGATAAAACCCTTTATCTTGGAGGAAAAAGAATAAGAATTTCAAGTTACTTCTTACCAGAAACCATGCAAGGAGAAGCAGAGTGAAACATTAAAAGTGCTTATAGGAAAAAAAAAGAAAAAGAAAACATCAGCTTAGAATGCTATCTACAAAAAATTTATCTTTTGAAAGTGAAGGAGAAAAAGTTTCTTCATTTTGGAAAAAGCACCATAATAATATAAAATGTTTATAAGAGAGGAAACTGGGTATGAGCTATGTGGGAACTCTTAAGGCAGAAAAAATAATTGTAGGCTTATTTATGATAATTCTTTATGTAGCTTGCCCAAGTAGCAATCAAAAGCCTCATTTCCACGACTGATGTACAAGGATAAAATATCTGAATCTTTACATATTACTCTGACTCAATGAAAGTAATTTAAAATTAATCTTCACTTGTTTATAAATTCAAATTATCAACTAAACAACCAGCAGAGCCAAAGTTACTCCAGGCTTTCTGCTCTTACTGTTTTCCTCTGCCCTGTGTGATTTCCTCCCTACTGACTAAAAGAAAGGAATGCTAAAATCTGACAGATTAACAATGAAATCTTTTACACCATTTCCTGAGATTCATCTCAGATTTATGGCTGCACACTTAGAGATATCATGATGCAGAAATGTTGGGCAAGAAATAAAACTATTTTCCCCTTTCTTACTTCAGTGGAGTACAATTCCATTTATTCACACTGTATTTCCTCACACAATATGTTCTTCAGACTGAAGGCTATAAATCTGAAAACATCTATAGGCAAGACTACTTCTGACACCACTTATATTTTGCTGGCATTTTGTTCCAGCTCCAGAGTGTCACTCATATCTCATATGAATGGCTCACAACATGTACTGACTTAAAATTTCCTCTGTAAATTGAAAGATCCTCCATTGACTACAATACTCTTACTATGATTTATTGTAAACTACACAAACTTGTTAATGAGTTAAGAGAAAATCTGTTCATGAGTATTTAGAGTTTATCCAACTGGTTTTCCCAGGTTTTACAAATAGTTTCAAATTTTGAGAGTGAGCAGTCCCTCCTTTTTCCTATCTATTTTTCTATGAAGATTATGTAAAATATTTAAATTACAACATCTCTCATACTATAAAAGAGAAGCACAACGAACCCTCTCATTGTGGTTTGGTTCAGCTCATTTCAGTCGCTCAGTCGTGTCCAACTCTTTGTGACCCCATGAATCTCAGCACGCCAGGCCTCCCTGTCCATCACCAACTCCCGGAGTTCACTCAGACTCAAATTCATCTAGTCAGTGATGCCATCCAGCCATCTTATCCTCTGTCGTCCCCTTCTCCTCCTGCCCCCAA
>SJYV01043117.1:76361-100921 GCA_006410875.1 Neotragus pygmaeus | reverse complement strand
GGTCAGGTGGTCTGGTATTCCCATCTCTTTCAGAATTTTCCACAATGTATTGTGATCCACACAGTCAAAGATTTTGGCATAGTCAATCAAGCAGAAATAGATGTTTTTCTGGAACTCTCTTGCTTTTTCCATGATCCAGTTGATGTTGGCAATTTGATCTCTGGTTCCTCTGCCTTTTCTAAAATCTGCTTGAACATCTGAAAGTTCATGGTTCACGTATTGCTGAAGTCTGGTTTGGAGAATTTTGAGCATTACTAGCGTGTGAGATGAGTGCAATTGTGCGGTAGTTTGAGCATTCTTTGGCATTGCCTTTCTCCACTTTACTGACTCCTAAAAACCTGAAGATCAGAAAATCTACCCTATGTAATTCTGCTAAGAAGTAGAAGAGACAATTATGAGCCAGGATTTATACAAGATCTGCCTGACTCCATCATGAAACTCTTTCTATGACATTTGTGACAGTAACTCAACTACCATGAGTAAATGGTAGAGAATGATACACTATAATGATTAAGGAAGATCCCCTGGAGAAAGGAAAGGCTACCCACTCCAGTATTCTGGCTTATAGAATTCCATGAACTGTATAGGCCGTGGTGTTGCAAAGAGTTAGATATGAGTGAGTGACTTTCACTNAAAATAAAGTCTGACACTGTTTCCACTGTTTCCCCATCTATTTCCCATGAAGTGATGGGACCAGATGCCATGATCTTCTTTTTCTGAATGTTCAGCTTTAAGCCAACTTTTTCACTCTCCTCTTTCACTTTCATCAAGAGGCTTTTTAGTTCCTCTTCACTTTCTGCCATAAGGGTGGTGTCATCTGTGTATCTGAGGTTATTGATATTTCGGAAAAGGACAAATGTGATTTGTCATTTTTGTATAAATATTCTGTGGATCACATTTGATTCAGGGGTAGTTTCTAATTTATTTTTCATTAAAGAAAAGAAAGGCAAAGAGGGAAATATCTGTTTCTATATGGTATCTGTCATATGAGTCAAGATCAAATACAGAATTTAATGGTATAAGTGAAAAATAGGCACTAAATATTTATATGGTATTAAGTCATGATAATTTTTAAGAACCTGAAAAACCACAAATCCAGTCTTTTAAAAAATTCATGTATAGAAGGAAAACAATGAAAAATATGTCACTTATTTTTAAACAGAAAGTGCTATAGGAAATGTTTATATGAATCATCTCATTTGAACTGCAAACAAATCCTAAAAGGGAGTAACTATTATTTTTTAAGAAAATAAGAGATTAAGTAATTTATCTAAGGTCAAACAACTGGTAAGTAATAGAAGTAGAAACAGTTCCAGTGTTTTCTAATCTCTGATATTCAGATACTTCTAAACTTAAACATCCATGATGTGTGAGGTGTGGCCATAACATGAAAACATGAAATAATTTATAAACCAGTGAAATCACTTTATGATATATCATTGCATTAGTAAAACAGAACAATGTTATATTACTAGAATATTACAGTAAGAATATATAATATACTTTATAACTAAGAAAGTAAAGTTAACAGACAAAGTGGAAGGATAAATGAAGGTAAGCAGGAAGAGAGTTATTTCTGTAAAATAATAAGAACAGGAACTCTGTCCTAAATGACACATGAAATGTGAACACATGTGGGTAAAGTTAATAAAATGCTAAAGGGCATTCCCACCCTCAGGGATCACAACCTTGTTGTGTTGAAGGGCCTTGTACAAATAACTCAGTGAAGCTAAGAGTCATGCCCTGTAGGGTCATTGAAGACAAACAGGTCATAGTGGAGAATTCTGATAAAACAAGTCCACTGAAAGGCAAAAAGATGACACCAGAATATGAGGGTCCCAGATCGGAAGGTGTCCAATATACCACTGAAAACAACAGACGGAAATTACTACTAGCTAAGCAAAGAATGAAGCAGTTAGGTTTGGTTGGGTCAAAGAGAAAATGATGCTCAGTTGTGGATATATCTGCTGGTGAAAGTAAAGTCTGATGCTGTAACCAAAAGAAAGATGTCCAAAGAAACACCAAAAGAAAGATGTCCTTCTTATCACAGGGGATTGAAATGCAAAAGTAGGAAGGTAATACAACAATACTGCATAGCAACCTGGAATGTTAGGTTCATAAGGTAAATGGACATGGTCAAGCAAGAAATGGCAAGAGTGAACATCAAAGGAATCTTAGGAATCAGTGAAATCAAATGGGCAGGAATGGGCAACTTTAATTCAGATGACTATTACATCTAGTACTGTGGTCAATTCCTAACAGGAGATAGAGTAGCCCTCATAGGCAACAAGAGTCCAAAATGTAGTACTCATGCAGTCTCAAAAATGACAGAAAGATCCTGGTTTATTTCCAAAACAAATCACTCAGCATCACAATAATTCAAGTCTATGCCCCAACTGCTGATGCTGAAGAAGCTGAAGTTTAATGAAGACCTAAAACACCTTGTGGAACTAACACCAAAAGAAAGATGTCCTTCTTATCACAGAGGATTGAAATGCAAAAGTAGGAAGGTAAGAGGTACCTAAATAACAGATCAGTTTGGAGTATAAAATGAAGCAAGGCAAAGACTAATAGAATTTTGTCAAGAGAATATGCTGGTCATAGCAAACACTCTTTTCCAACAACACAAGGGACAACTCTATACATGGACATCACCAGATGATCAGTACTGAAACCAGATTGATTATATTATTTGCAGCTGAAGATGGAGAAGTTCTATACAGTCAGTAAAAACAAGACCTGGAGCTGACTGTGGCTCAGATTATGAACTCCTTAATGCAAAATTTAGGCTTAAATTGAAGAAAGTAGGGAAAACCAGTAGGCCATTCAGGTGTGACATAAACAAATCCCTTATGAATACAGTGGAGTTGTCAAATAGATTCAAGGGATTAGATTTGGTAGACAGAGTGCTGGAATATGGATGGAAGTTCATAACATTCTATAGGAGGTAGTGACTAAAACCATCCCAAAGAAAAGGAAATGAAGAAGGCAAAATTGTTGTCTGAGGAGGCTTTATAAAGAGCTGAGAAAAGAAGGGAAGTGAAGGGCAAGGGAGAAAGGGAAAGAAATGCCTAACAAAATGCAGAGTTCCAGAGAATAGCAAGGAGAGATAAGAAGGCTTTTTAAAATGAACAATTCAGAGAAATAGAGGAAAACAACATAATGGGAAAGAGATCTCTTCAAGAAAATTGGAGATATCAAGGGAACATTTCAGGCAAGGATGGGCATGACAAAGGGCAGAAGTGGTAAGGACCTAAGAGAAGCAGAAGAGATAAAGAAGAGGTGGCAAGAATACACAGAAGAACTATACAAAACAGGTCTTAATGACCCAGATAACCACGATGGTATGGTTACTCACCTAGAGCCAGATATGTTGGAGTGTAAAGTCAAGTGGGCCTTAGGAATCATTACTCTGAGCAAAGCTAGTGGAGGTGGTGGAATTCAAGATGAGACATTTCAAATCCTAAAAGATGATGCTGTTACAGTACTGCATTTAATATGCCAGCAAATTTGGAAAATGCAGCAGTGGCCACAGGATTGAAAAAGATAAGTTTTCATTTTAATGCCATAGAAAGGCAATGCCAAGGAATGTTCAAATTTCTGGACAATTGCACTCATTTCACATGCTAGTAAGGTTATACTCAAAATCTTGCAAAGCAGGCTTTAGCAATACATGAACTGATCAATTCCAGATGTAAAAGCTGAGCTCAGAAAAGCCAGAGGAACCAGAGATCAAATTGCCAAGATTCATTGGATCATAGAGAAAGCAAAGGAATTCCAGAAAACATCAACTTCATTGACTATGCTAAATACTGACTCTGTGGATCACAACAAACTGTGGAAAATTCTTCAAGAGATGAGAGTATCAAACCACCTTACCTTTCTCCTGAGAAACCTGTATGTGGGTCAAGAAGCAATAGTTAGAATCAGACACAGAACAACAGACTGGTTTAAAACTGGGACAGAAGTATGACAGGACTGTATACTATCCTCCTGCTTATTTAATATATGCAAAATATATTGTTCAAAATGCCAGGCTGGATAAATCACAAACTTCATTTCAATCAAGGTTGCCAGGAGAAATAACAACAACTTCAGATATGCAGATGACACCACCCTTAAGGCAGAAAGCAAAGAGGAACTAAAGAGCCTCTTGATCAAAGTGAAAAGGCTGGCTTAAAACTCAACATTCTTATGGCAAAGCGAATAGAGTATTGTAAAGTAAAATAAAGTAAAAAAAAAAATAAATAAATAAAACAAAGAAACTTAGATCATGGTATCTGGTCCCATTACTTAAAGGCAAAGAGATGGGGAAATAATGGCAACAGTGACAGACTTTATTTTCTTGGGTTCCAAAATAACTGCAGATGGTGATTGCAGCCATGAAATTAAAAGATATGTGCTCCTTGGAGGAAATGCTATGACAAACCTAGAGAACGTATTAAAAAGCAGTGGTATCACTTTGCCGACTAGGGTTGTCTAGTCAATGCTATGGTTTTTCCAGTAGTCATGTATGGTTGTGAGTTGGCTGAGTGTCAAAGAATTGATGATTTCAAACTGTGATGCTGGAGGAAACTCTTGAGAGGCCCTTGGACAGCAAGGAGATCAAATCAGTCACTCCTAAAGGAAATCAATCCTGACTATTCATTGGAAGGACTGGAGCTGAAGCTGAAACTCCAATATTTTGGCTACCTGATATGAAAGAACTGACTCATTGGAAAAGACCATGATGCTGGGAAAGTTTGAAGGCAAAAGGAGAATGGGGCAACAGAGGATGAGAAGATTAGACAGCATCACTAACTCAAGTACATGAATTTAATCAAACTTAGTGAGATAGTGGAGGAGAGAGGAACCTGTGGTACTGTAGTCCATGGGTTACCAAGCAGTCAGACATGACTTTGCAATTGCATAACAAAATGGGTGCTCCCCAAAAACTTGGATATGGTGCCCGTGCAGATGGGAACAGAAGAAAAGAATTTGAAAGGACATTCAGAAGCACAATAGAAGTTAAGAGGGTATGAAAAAAAGAAGGGTAGCCTCACTACAAACAAAACAAAACAAAACAAAACAAAAAAAAAAAAACTTCACAAGGCACGCAGAGGAGTTTAGATCTGATAAAAGCAATTTGCTTATAAAAATTTAATTATTATAGCATGTAATATTAATACATTTTGGCATACACAAGGTGGCTACATGTCTGTTAGAAAAAAAAGTACTATGAATTTAGAGAAAGAGACATAAAACTTTGTGTCATATGCAAAAGAAAATACAGATTAAATCTGACGAAGTTTCTATTTTTAAAGTGAAATATACCACCATCCTTCCAATATTATTATTCTGAAGAGAAGGTTAAGAAAAAAAAAAACTTCTATATTTCAAATTACTAAAGAAGTCAACAATTATAGATAAAATTACAGTATCTGAATTTTAAGATTTATAATAGAAATTCTATAAGAACCTAGTTAGAGAAATTGAATAGCTTACAAATGTGACAGTCAAATTAAGCTTTCTATGAGACTGTGAAGTGTCTTTGCATTTGCCCTAGAGGTCACTGTGGTTTAAACAACCATCAAATGTGAAAGAATAGCTTTAAAAAAATTTTATATAGGAAATTTAATTGACTGTGTTATGAATAAGAATGTTTATGACATTAATTTAGTTTAAGTATTGGCAAGACGGGAGAACTGAGGTGTCAAAAGCAAATTGACTTACTTCACCACTTTGTGAGTCTGGGTCCTCTGAGAATCAGACACTTAAATGGGATTAAATGTGCAAGGATTTATAAGAGAAATGTCTGTGAGAGAAAAATAGGAGGAAGCTGGAAAAGGCTGAGAGAGTCATGAGACCAATCAAAGTATGACTCTGGGTTAAGGGGTGAAGGAAGAAAGGAAGTGAAAATTTTCCAGACTTATGTGCATTTTAAGGAAGGAAGGCAAAGCCACTGGAGAGTCTTCAAGCCTGAATTAGTCATCAGAGGTATCCACTGTCTCCAGGAATGCACCTGCCTTAGAATCTCAGACACAATGCCTGTGTCAGGCATTGGCCAGGTACAGCCCATAGGGTACCCAGACATAGTCTTAGCACTGAAGCAGCAGAGCACAGCAGCTGGAAGCCTTGGTCAATTCCCCTCCTTCCTGGTGGAGGTCTGAGAAGGTCATTCCAATGAATGCCATCATCACTTTGCTTAAAGCTGGTCATGGGTCTCATATGACAATAAGAGTTTCTTGGGATTTTATATTTGATGGAAAACATATAACTGTAAGCTTTCAGCTTTACCAGAATCTAGTGATTTCATCACATTGTGAAGACTCCTCACACCATATTGTCAAAGTACATTTTGAAAAACAGTGAGATCCATAGCCGTAGGCAGGGGACCACTACTTCTGGCAGGTGACTGCATCATCTATCCATCCATTCATTTACTCTATCCACTTATTTAAACATAAAACACGTATTCTGCCATATTTTTCAACTTCATCCCCACTGTATGCTCATTACCTGTTGTACTCTATTGTACACTGAACATTTCTAGTATCATACAAACTAAACCCTTGCCAACCTCAGAATATTAGCACTTATGGTCCCTTTTGCATGGAATGTTCTTCAATTTTCACATAAATTAAATCTTCATTTTCCAAGGCTTTCAGCTCTTTATGGTATACTGTTAGAAACGCTTCTAGAAAAATTGTCCTTTGGTTAAGCTCACTAGGGTTGGGCTAGCTTATCATAGAAGAAAGCTAGTTTGTTACAGTCTCAAATGATTTAATTAGATGAATCGTGGAGACATGATTTTGCAGGTGGTGTGATGGAGAATGGCAGGCCCTGCATATAATGAAAATATAATTACATACTTAATACAATTAAAGCATGAAATCATGAGGGAACATAAAAATGAAAAATATATAATCTATCCTGCTTGGTAGCTGGAAACATTTTCACATTAGAGAACTAACTTCTATTATCAAAGTCAGTATCTATATCATGCTCTAATATTTCATATGAATCCCACTAATGAAATTAGGAACACAATCAGGTGTCAAAGAGTAGAAAGCTCCCTTAATAATAAAATGTATTGGCAGTGTTTGCACTTCTCTCCACAATAGAGGAGAATTTGCTTATCCTTGACTGGTCTGAATTATAGGCATCTCTTCTGAGAGGGAAAGCTAATTTATATGATTAATGCTACATGCTTCCTGAAAGTTAAAAGATATGACCAAACAGGGAAAATCAGCAAAGTACACAATTGTCCTTTATCATAATTGTGAAAGAAATGATTAAAATTGAGTTGGAGTCCCTATATTTGGTACAGAGTACACATTTATGCAATAATCACTCTATGAGTTTAGCGAAATCTTTGTTTTTCTGCCATAAATTTATAACTCTAAAACCTAATTTAGTAATTGGCTCAATTAATTATTTTACTGTCAATTCTGACATTTAGAGTATGAGTAGTTGCACATGTTTTACATTATGTCAAATAGTTGTTTATCCTAAATTTTGTATTAACAATCTTATTTTTCTATATTCAAACATTCATACATATATGTATGGATATTAAATATAATTTTTGTCTTGAATATTTTACCTAGACATTTTTTATATTTTTGACATTTTTATATTGATGAACAATTTTAAGAGAAAAATTCAAGTAATTTTAATTTTTAATTCATTATATATATACTAAATCAATGGAAAGAAAAATCATTTCTGGGATTGAAAAATCATTTCAGCAAAGGAAACAATAAACAAAAGACAGCCCAAAGATTGGGAAATAATATTTGCAAATAATGTGACCAATAAAGGATTATTCTCCAAAATTTACAAACAGCTTATGACACTTAACATCATCAAAACAAACAACCCACTCAAAAAATGGGCAGAAGACCTGAATAGACATTTCTCAAAAAAGGACATAGAGATGGCATATAGACACATGATAAAATGCTCAACATCACCAGTTATTAGAGAAATGCAAGTCAAAATTATAATGTGGTATCACTTCACACCAGCCAGAATGGCTGTCATCAAAATATTCACAAACAATAAATGCTAGAGAGGGTGTAGAAAGAAGGGACTCTTTCTACACTGTTGGAAATGTAACTTGGTCCAGCCACTATAGAGAAAACAGCATGGAGGTCCTTTAAAAAACTAAAATTGAGCTACCACAGAACCCTGAAATCGCACTCCTAGGCATATATCTGGAAAAGAAACATGATCCAGAAGGATACATGCATCTCAATATTCATTGCAGTACTGTTTATAATAGCCAAAACACAGAAGCAACCTAAATGTCCATCAGCAGAAATGGATAAAGAAGATGTGGTACATACATACAATAGAATATTGCTCAGCCATTAAAAACAACGAAATAATGTCATTTGAAGCAACATGGATGGACCTAAAGAATATCATACTGAGTGAAGTAAGTCAGAAAATGAGAAATATCATAAGACATTCCTTATATGTAGAATCTAAAAAGAAATGTTACAAAGGAACTTACAAAACAGAAAGAGACTCATAGACTTAGAAAATGAACTTATGGTTGCCTGGGGAAGGAATAGTTGGGGAGTTTGAAATCGAGATGGACACACTGCTATATTTAAAAGCAATAACTGACAAGGACCCACTGTATAGCACAGAGAACTCTGCTCAATATTATGTGGTAGCCTGGATGGGAGGAGAGTTTAGGGTAGAATGGATACATGTATATGTGTGGCTGAGTCCCTTTGCTGTTCACCTAAAACTATCACCATATATTTAATGGGCTATAACCCAATACAAAATAAAAAGTTTAAAGTTTGAATAAAAAAGAAAGAAAGAAAAACATGTTTAATCAAGCCAGCAACTTCAGCAAAATTCACACAGAGTCAAGGGGAAGGAAAGGGTCACCTACGTCAAGAGCTGGACCTACTCTGGAGCTTCCTGCTGCAACCTGATTGCCCTCATATGCATATTTAAACTATGAGTTAGTAGAGGAATTCATTATTTAATCAGATGACCTATCAAAACAAAGAGATGAAGAAGTAAACAACAACAATAACAATTTGGTACCTAATAGAGATGAGACATTATAATAGTCATCTTCGGGTATACAAAGGTATATAAGAAAAAAATCTCAGCCCTAAAATGATGCCCTTTTTAAAGGTGAGTAAAAACATACACATAACCAATGTAGTCTACCATATGGGTCTGAAGAGAGAATACACAAAAGACTAGAAATTCAGGGGTAGTGACAGGGCAGTCACTTCTAGTTTAAAAGAAATAAGAGAAATTTTATGAAAAAGCATAAAATCAGTTCAGATGCATCTCAAATTAGAAGGGCTTTACTAAATGAATAGAGCTTCCCAGGTGGCTCAGTGATAAAGAGTCTGCCTGCCAATGCAGGAACCGCAGGAGACTGGTGTTCAATCTCTGGGTCGGGAAGATCCTCTGGAGGAGGCAACAGCAACCCACTCCAATATTCTTGCTGGGAAAATTATATGGACAGAGGAGCCTGGCAGACTACAGTCCTTGGAGCCTCAAACAGTCAGAAATAACTGAGCATGCACCCATCCTTTCTCTCCTTATGAAACGCTAATTTCTCCTACCTGGCTCAACAAAAGTCAAACTATCCCACAGGGTAGAACTTTATATAAAAGGAATCAAACTGTATATATCATTTAAAGGCTTGTTTTTACACTTAACATTAAGTTTCTGAGATTTATTGATGTTGCTCACTACAAGTTTAGTTTATTAATTTGAACTCTTACCGAGTATTTTGTTATGTGAATTAGCTACAATATATCTCTTGTACTGCTTAATAGATATTTGAGTCAAGTCTAATACTTTGATTTTTGCTCAGTCCTATTTCTATTAATGTTCATGTACATGTAGTTGATAAAAGTTTTGTATCTAGAATATATAAAGGACACAATGTACTGTGGTGTGCTAAGTCACTTCAATCATGTCTGACTCTTTGCGATCCCATGGACTGTAGTCTACCAGACCCCTCTATTCATGGGATTCTCCAGGCAAGAATACTGGAGTGAGTTGCCATGCCCTTCCCCAGGGAATCTTCTTGAACCAGGGATCGAATCCACATCTTTTAAATCTCTTGCATTATTCAACTATAAAAAACAAACAACCTTTGTAATAAATGAGCAAAAGCTCTACAGAGACACCTCAGGAAATAAGACATATGGATGGGCAAATAATCATATGCCATGAATATGTAAGTTAAAGCAACAAGGAATAGGTAAGAGGTCAAGACCTGGTTGGCTCAGGGGTAAAGAATTCATCTGCAATGCAGGAGATGCAGGTTTGATCTTGCATCAGGAAGGTCTCTGAAGGAGGAAATAGCAACCCACGGCCAGTATTCTTGCCTGGAGAATCCTATGGACAGAGGAGCCTGGTGGGCTACAGTTGATGGAGTCACATAGAGTCAGACATGACTGAGTGACTGAGCACAAAAATGATTAAATGAATAAAGACATTATTAATTTCAAATTCAACATGATAATTGTAGAATCATAGGGGAACATCTATGTATGTATTCAGGAAAAATAGGGGACAGAAACAGAAACAGTGGATTATGAGATATTTAGCAGAAAACCAAGAAATGACATAGATATCAAACCTATTGATAAGAGTTCAATGGAGAAATAGATAGCTACAAATGTCACACATTCAAGGATTCAATGTCACAACACAGATTCAAGTGATATAATGTGGTGACAAATATTGAATGACATCCAAGACTTTTTCAGGGATGTTAAGGGAGCAGACATAATAGAATGGTTTAGAAATTTGGAGATATTGGGTACATGTGTTAAATATAATATTTAAATAATAACACAATCACAAATATTATTAATTCATGCACTGAATTATTATTTATACTTATACAATATAATAAGCATATAATATACATAGTATATATTACAGTATTTATAATATACTACATTATATAACATATATATTACTTATTATATATAACAAGTACATAATATATAATATACTATAATTACCATAATTATAATTAGTACTCAATTATAATTCATGCACTACTATTAATTAAGCAACTGCTATGTGTTGAGTACTCTTATAAGAGTTGAATATACAAGGAAATGAAACTGAAGTAGAGATAACTTAGTAACTTGCTCAGTAGTTAGTAAGCAAAAATACCAGGATCGAAAGTTCAAGGGTCTGATTCTAGAATCTATGATTCTATCAACAATAAAATACGGCTTCCTTTACTCTGTATGAGGCACTCTACTAAGTATTCTATTCAATTTTCACTACAGCCTGTGATGTGTTGTTTTGATACTCAATGTTTACATAAATAAACTGGGGCTTAAGCAGGTTACAAAGCTTGCCAAAGTCACATGGCTAGCAAAAGCTGTTTAGTCGTTAAGTTTTGTCCAACTCTTTTGTGACCTTATGGATTGTACTCCTTCAGGTTTTTCTGTCCATGCAATTTCCCAGGCAAAAAATAGTGGAGTGGGCTGTAGAAGCAATATTTTAGCCCAAAGGAATATTATCCCAGAGTCCAGGTTGTAATTCATTATACTAAACTACACAGAGATATTTTGGAAAAATGTAAGAAATAGTAAAATATTAAGAATAACATACTTCTACTCAGAGCTACTATTAGCATTTGAGCATATTTCCTTGCAATATTATTGTAGATTTTACATTATTTAAATTTGAAATATATATAATTTTAGAATATATACTTCTTCATTGAGTCCCTAATGTGTTTGCATCACTTTAAATACTCTTAGTAAACATAGTTATTGGACAAAGGCTTATTTCATGGTTGTATCAACCTTTATTTACTCTCCCTGAATATATTAGCCATATAACTTGTGACTTTATTAAATACAATGTGGTAAATTATAAAACTTATTTTAATTTTTTAAAACCCTTGCAATATATTGGTAAATTGTTCTACAGAAGATCTGTAGCAATTACAATTCAAAAGCAATTTGTAAGACTGTTCGTTTCAGTATATCTGTACCAGCACTGTTTATTATTATTATTAAGAGTCATTTTTAATTTTACAGGTAAGAATTTATATCTCACCTAGAATGAAAACTTTTTAATGTAAATTTATTTATTTTAATTGAAGGTTAATCACTTTACAATATTGTATTGGTTTTGCCATACATCAACATGAATCCACCACAGGTATACATGTGTTCCCCATCCTGAACCCCACTCCCTAATCCCTCCCCATACCATCCCTCTGGGTCGTCCCAGTGCACCAGCCCCAAGCATCCAGTATCATGCATCGAACCTGGACTGGTGATTCATTTCATATATGATATTATACATGTTTCAATGCCATTCTCCCAAATCATCCCACCCTCACCCTCTCCGACAGAGTCCAAAATACTGTTCTATACATCTGTGTCTCTTTTGCTATCTCACATATAGGGTTATCATTGCTGTCTTTCTAAATTCCATATATATGTGTTAGTATACTGTATTAGTGTTTTTCTTTCTGGCTTACTTCACTCTGTATAATAGGCTCTAGTTTCATCCACCTCACTAGAACTGATTCAAATGTATTCTTTTTAATGGCTGAGTAATACTCCATTGTGTATATGTACCACCACTTTCTTATCCATTCATCTGCTGATGGACATTTAGGTTGCTTCCATGTGCTGGCTATTATAAACAGTGCTGTGATGGACATTGGGGTACACGTGTTTCTTTCAATTCTGGTTTCCTCGGTGTATATGCCCAGCAGTGGCATTGCTGGGTCATAAGGCAGTTCTATTTCCAGTTTTTTAAGGAATCAACCACTTGTAATCAACTCAAAATGGATTAAAGATCTAAACATAAGACCAGAAACTACAAAACTCCTAGAGGAGAACATAAGCAAAACAGTCTCCAACATAAATCACAGCAGGATCCTCTGTGACCCACCTCCCAGAATATTGGAAATAAAAGCAAAAATAAACAAATTTAACCTAATTAAACTTAAAAGCTTCTGCACAACAAAGGAAACTATAAGCAAGGTGAAAAGACAGTCTTCTGAATGGGAGAAAATAATAGCAAATGAAGCAACTGACAAACAACTAATCTCAAAAATATACAAGCAACTCCTGCAGCTCAATTCCAGAAAAATAAATGATCCAATCAAAAAATGGGCCAAAGAACTAAAGAGACATTTCTCCAAAGAAGACATATGGATGGCTAACAAACACATGAAAAGATGCTCAACATCACTCATTATCAGAGAAATGCAAATCAAGACCACAATGAGGTACCATTTCATGCCAGTCAGAATGGCTGTGATCCAAAAGTCTACAAGCAATAAATGCTGGAGAGGGTGTGGAGAAAAGGGAACCCTTTTACACTGTTAGTGGGAATGCAAACTAGTACAGCCATTATAGAATGGAAATTTTATGGTGAGATTTTTTTTCTCTTCAGCAAATGGTGCTGGGAAAACTGGACAGCTACACATTACAAAAAATAAATTATATCATTCTTTAATACTGTACACAAAAATAAGCTTAAAACGGATTAAAGATCTGAATATGAGATAGGAAACTATAAAACTCCTAAAGGAAAACACAGGAAGAACATTCTCTGATACTAATCACAATAACACATTTTCAATCATTTATTTCAATTATTTCCAGAATAATGGAAATTAAAAAAAATAAACAAACGGGACCTGTTTTCACTGAAATGTTTTTGCATAGCAAAGGGAAAAATAAACAAAATGAAAAGACAACCCATAGATTGGGAGAAAATATTTGTAAATGATGTGACAGATGAGGGATTAGTCTCCAAAATTTACAAATAGCACATGAAGTTTAACATCAGCAAAATAAAGAATCCAATCAAAAAATGGGCAAGAGACCTAAACAGACGTTTCTCCAAAGAAGACATAACAGATGGCCCACAGACACATGAAAAGATGTTCAATGACACTAATTATTAGAGAAACTCAAATCAAAACTGCAATGAGGTATCAACTCACACTGGTCAAAATGGCTATCATAAAAAAAAAAAAAAATCCGAAAACAATAAATGCTGGAGAGAATGTGGAGAGAAGGGACCCTCCTATACTGTTGGTGGGCATGGATATTGGTGTTGCCCTTATGGAGAACAGTATAGAAGTTCCTTAAAAAACTAAAAACAGAGGTAACTTAAGATCTTGCAATCCCACTCCTAAGCGTATACCAGAAAGAATATAGTCCCAAAGGATACATGCACCCCAATATTCACTGAGCACTGTTTACAATAGCCAAACAATGAAACAATCTAAATGTCCATCAGCAGAGGAATGGATACAGAATATTTGGTGCATGCATGCGTGCTAAGTTGCTTCAGTCATGTCTGACTCTTTGCGATCCCCTGGACTATAGCCTTCCAGGTTCCTCTGTCCATGGGATTCTCCAGGCAAGAATACTGGAGTAAGTTGCCATGCCCTCCTCCAGGGGATCTTCCAGATTCAGGGATCAAACCTGTGGCTCTTAAGTCTCTTGTTTTGGCAGGCAGGATCTTTACCATTAGCACCATTTGGGAAGCCCAAAGAAAATGTGGTAAATGTATAAATGGAATATTACTCAGCCATTTAAAAGAATGAAATAATTCCATTTGCAGCAACATGGATGGGCCCAGAGATTGTCACACTGAGTGAAGTAAGTCAGACAGAGAAGGAGAAATATTGTATGACATCCATTATATGTGGAAATTTAAAAAGAAATAATACAAATGAACTTGTTTACAAAGCAGAAACAGACTCACAGAATTAGAGAACAAATTTACGGTTGCCAGAGGGGAAGGATGAGGTGGAGGGACAGTAAGAGAGTTTGAAAGGTCATGTACACATCGCTACATTTAAAATAGATAACCAGCAAGCTTCTTCTGTATAGTACAGGGAACTACTCTCAGTGTTATCTGGCAGCCTGGATGAAGGGAGTTTGGGGAGAACAGATACCTGTATGTATATGGCTGAGTTCCTTTGCTGTCCACTTGAAACTATCACACCATTGTTAATCAGCTGTACTCCAATATAAATTTAAAATTTTAAAAATAAAAAATAAAGTAAAAAATTAAAAAGAAAAGAAATGGTATCTCACCTAGGATGGAAATATTATGATGAGGTTTTTTTTTTCTCTAGTAATTGTGCCTGACACATTTATTGAGGGTGTTTAATAAACATTTATTGATTCGATTATTTCTTTTCTAAATACGACTACAATATTGGAAAATTTTGATAGCTAAGAAGATGCAATTACAAGGTTCATACATCTGTTTACCTACCATGCTAAGAATGAAAAACCACCAAGGAATATACACATGGAGATCTGATTGGGCAACATTCACCAGGAAGAATTCACAGAAACAAAACAACTTGCTGATCTGTAGAACCCCTGTTACCCACTGCCTTCTAGGGCTTCACTGAGATCTGGAATTGCTGCAAAGGACTCTGAGTCTTAGACTATGGTGATTTTAAGTAGTACAATTAGGGGAGTATCAGGAAGAATGCAATAGTGACAAGACAGAGTAGAACTCAGCCCTATACTGGAGGATCAGCATTTGTGCTTGGTATTAGGGGACACTTCTCTATGGATCACCCATATTTCTGCACATATTGCTAGTGAGGTACTGATTGCCCTTTGTTCCAGACTAACTTTTCAAGGATGTCTGTATATCAAACTGCCTTTTGAGACAGAGATAGCGTCCCTTTAGAGCAAAGAGCATTTTGCTCAGAGCCTTAGAAAATAGTGTCTCATTCTGAAACAAAAAGCAGGCCTGTTTACTGCTCATTATAATAAGCATGATATCTTCCTCTTGAGGAAAGCATATGCATGCTAATCTTTCATTATAAAAGATTCAGTTTTCCTAAGCTCAGGGTTTCTCTTATGTATCCTGACTTACTAGATGTGCAGACTTTGTCCAGCCCTCTTTATGTTCCACTGCAAGAAATGAAACTTGGATATGGGGTGCAAAATTGCTGATATTTTGGCTGTTACTATTGCTATAAGTAAAACACAAAACAAAATGAACACAGCCCTTGCATCTGACCTAGCAGTCTCATGTCATTTCCTAGCACCCATGAAATTGTGGCAACCACACTGCTAGCCTACATGTATGATAAAACATCAGAACCTTCAGAATTTTTGATGGTTGGAAGGTTCACCAACGTCTCCCTTGGGCAAGGTAAAAGCCTGTCTGCAGCTCTAAAGCATGGCTAACTGGCAACATTTTCACTACATTAGTGCTCATGGTTGAGAGAGCATGAGGCTCCCGCTATGATAGAAGAGAGGCTGAGGATGAGACTTGTGGCTATGAGAAACAACTGTCTTCACAATGGACTGTAGCCACTGGAGTTTCACAGGAAGCCAGGTTACAGGAGATTTGTTTTAGATAAATTAAACCCTCATTGCCAGAGGTAAGGGAATATTTTATTATCAGTGTCACAAATAGATAAGGTGTTGGTAAATAAATGAGCTGGAGTCAATGAGAAACTATTGATTAGAGATGCTAAAAAGATGGGAAATGTTGGATTGATCAATTCTATACTAGGAAGGAGTGAAGTGTTGAGAACATATGAAGTTTAAATTAGCAGCAAATAAAACAAGATATATACATTTTTCCCCCCAGAAATGGGACAGTAGAGAGGAAAAGGGGAAATGGAGACAGGGAAGGGGAAAGAGGGAATTGATAATGAAATAGAGAAATTTTGATGTGCAAAAGGAAGGCTATTAGGGCTCATAATAAGATTACTCTGGGTATAAAAGTAGAAGTAAGGTAGTGGGAGTAGCTGGAATTAGAGACTTTGTATATGTGAGAACCCTGAAACCTCTTATTGAGAGAACATGGGAATATGTGTTCAATTGTGTCTGTCTCTTTGTGACCCTATCGACTTTAGCCCACCAGGCTCCTCTCTCTGTCCATGGGATTTCCCAGGCAAGAATACTGGAGTGGGTTGCCATTTCCTTTCCCAGGGGATCTTCTGACCCAGGGATTGAACTGGAATCTCCTGCATTCTTAGGCAGATTCTTTACCCCTGAGCTACCTGGGAAACCCTACAGAGAGCACGGCAGAGAATAAACAGGCAATGAATACAAGGTAAGTGTGGAATGAAAGCATGCGTGTCTGATACATATATAATGTGGATCATGTACTTTTTTACAGATCTTTATTATAGGATACCATGAAATTACCATTGAACTTTGAGCTCTTTGAAAGTGAAAGTTGCTCAGTCATGTCCCACTCTTTGCGATCTCATGGACTATACAGTCCATGGAATTGTCCAGACCAGAATACTAGAGAGGGTAGTCATTCCCTTCTACAGGGGTTCTTCCCAACCAAGGGATCAAACCCAGGTCTCCCGCACTGCAGGCGGATTCTTTACCAGGCAATCCACTAGGGAAGCCCAAGAATACTGGAGTGGGTAGCCATCCTTTCTCCAGTGGATCTTCTCAATGCAGGGATGGAACTTGGGTCTCCTGCATTGCAGACTGATTCTTTACCAGCTAAGCAACAGAGTACTGTTTAAAATATTTTTGGCTTCTTAGTGTCATTGCAGTTTCTCCAACATAGATACTCTCTACAATAACTGAATTAATAATGGACCTTCTCCAGCAAAGTTAAGCCAATTTTACAACTTAAGAATTGGCTCATTTTGTATAACAAAATTCAAGGACTTCCATAGCGATTCAGTGGTTAAGAATCTGCCTGCTAGTGCAGGAAGCATGGGTTCAGTTTCTGGTTCAGGATGATCCTTCATGCCACAAAACAACTAAGTCTGTGCACCACAACTACTAGGCCAATTCACCTAGAGCTTGTTCTCTGCAACAAGAGAGACCACCGCAATGAGAAATCCATAGAGACTAAAGAAAGCCCATGCACAGCAACAAAGATCAAGCACACCAAATCTAAATAAAGAAATCAGTTCAGTTCAGTCACTTAGTCGCATCCGACTCTTTGCAACCCCATGGACTGCAGCATGCCAGGCTGCCCTGTCCTTCACCAAATCTTGCAGCTTTCTCAAACTCAAGTCCATCGAGTCAGTGATGCAATCCAACCATCTCATCCTCTGTCATCCCCTTCTCCTCAAGGTGTCAATCGTTCCAGCTTCAGGGTCTTGTCAAGTGAATGAGTTCTCAGCATCAGGTGGCCAAAGTATTGAAGTTTTAGCTTCATTATCAGTCCTTCAAATGAATATTCAGGACTGATTTCCTTTAGGATGGACTGATTTTATCTCCTTGCAGTCCAAGGGGCTTTCAAGAGTCTTCTCCAACACCACAGTTCAAAACTATCAATTCTATTTCACTCAGGTTTCCTTGTATTCCAACTCTCACACCCATAGTTGACTACTGGAAAAACCATAGCATTGACAAGATGGACCTTTGTTGGCAAAGTAATGCCTCTACTTTTTTACATGCTGTCTAGGTTGGTCATCGCTTTTCTTCCAAAGGATAGGTGCCTTTTCATTTCGTGGCTGCAGTTACCATCTATAGTGATTTTGGAGCCCAAGAAAATAAATCGTCTGTCAGTTTCAATTGTTTCCCTATCCTTTTGCCATGAAGTGATGCGACCAGATTCCATAAGTTTAGTTTTCTGGATGTTGTTTTAAGCCAACTTCTTCATTCTCATCTGTCACTTTTATCAAGAGGCTCTTTAGTTTTCTTTGTTTCTGCCATTAGGGTGGTATCATCTGCATATCTGAGGTTATTGATATTTCTCCCAGTAATCTTGATTTCAGCTTATGCTTCATCCAGCCCAGCATTTCTCAAGATGTGCTTTGTACATAAGTTAAATAAGTAGGGTGGCAATATACAGCCTTGACATACTCTTTTCCCAATTTGGAACCAATGTGTTGTTCCATGTCCAGTTCTGTTTCTTCTTGACCTGCATACAGACTTCTCAGGATACAGGTCAGGTGGTCTGATATTCCCATCTCTTGAATTTTCCAGTTTGTTGTGATCCACACAGCCAAAGGCTTTGGTGTAGTCAATAAACCAGAAGTAGATGTTTTTGTGAAATTCTCCTGCTGTTTTGATGATCTAGCAGATGTTGGAAACTTGATCTCTGGTTCCTCTGCCTTCTCTAAATCCAGCTTGAACATCTGGAAGTTCATGGTCCATGTACTGTTAAAGCCTGGCTTAGAGAATGTTGAGCATTTCTTTACTAGCATGTGAGATGAGTGCAATTGTGTGGTAGTTTAAACATTACTTGGCATTTCCTTTATTTGGGACTGGAATGAAAACTGACCTTTTCCAGTCCTGTGGCCATTGCTGAGTTTTCCAAATTTGCTGGCATATTGAGTGCAGCAGTCTCACAGAATCATCTTTTAGGATTTGAAATAGCTCAGCCTGAATTTCATCACCTCCACTAGCTTTGTTCATAGTGATGCTTCCTAAGGCCCATTTGACTTCACATTCTAAGATGTCTGGCTCTAGGTGAGTGATCACAGCATTGTGATTATCTGCACCATGAAGATCTTTTTTGTATAGTTTTTCTGTGTATTCTTGCCACCTTTCCCTAATATCTTCTGCTTTTGATAGGTCTATATCATTTCTTTCCTTTATTACCCATCTTTGCATGAAATTTTCTCTTGATATTTCTAATTTCCTTGAAGAGATTGCTAGGCTTTCCCATTCTATTGTTTTCCTCTATTTGTTTGCACTGATCTCTGAGGAAGGCTTTCTTATCTCTCCTTGCTGTTTTTTGGAACTCTGCTTTCTAATGGGTATATCTTTTCTTTTCTCCTTTACCTTTAGCTTCTCTTCTTTTCTTGCTATTTGTAAGGCCTCCTCAGACAACAATTTTGCCTTTTTGCATTTCTTTTTCTTGGGGGATGATCTTGATCCCTGTCTCCTGTACAACGTCATGAACCTCCATCCATATTTCTTTAGGCACTCAGTCTTTCAGATCTAATCCCTGGAATCTATTTGCCACTTTTACTGTATAATCATAAGGGATTTGATTTAGGTCATACCTGAATGGTTTGTTGGTTTTCCCTAGTTTCTTCACTTTAAGTCTGAATTTTGCAGTAAGTAGTTCATGATGTGAACTACAGTCAGCTCCTGGTCTTGTTTATGCTGACCACAAGATGGTGGAGTAGAAGGATATGCATTCATCTTCTCCTGTGAGAACTACAAAATTACAACTTGCTGCAGAACAACCATTGACAGGAGGATAAACAAATGCATTTATTGTACAAAAATTCACAGTGTAGTGGAAAGAGCACATTTGCAGAGTACTTTTCTGAAAGAGAGCATAATGTGTCAAATGGCAGAGTCAAGGGACGAAGCAGAAGTTCACACTCAGGGATGATGAAGAAGGAGCAGAAGGAATCAAGCTTATAGTCAAATAAAAAGCGGTCATACAACCCAGCAATTCCATGTCTGGGTATATAAACAAAATAATTGAAATCTGGATCTCAAACAGACATCTGCAACCCCACATTCATTGTATCATTATGTACAATAGCCAAGACACAGAAATAACCCATCTGTCCCTCAACAGATGAACGTATAAATAAAATGTGACATATATATAAGGGAATATTATTCAGCCTTAAAAAAGAAAATCCTATCATTTGTAACAATATGGATAAACCTAAATGACATTATATTAAGTAAAATAAGCCATTCACCTAAGGATAAGTATTGCATGATTCCAATTATATGAGATACCTAGAATAGTCAAAGTTATAAAACTGGAAAAATGGAATGGTAGCTGCCATTGGGTAGGGGAAAGAAAGAAAAGGGAAATCGTTTGTGTGGGGCCGGGGGCAGCGGGGTGGACAGGAAGTGTGTATTTACATACAAGTACACTGGAAAACAATTCACATTCATCTTTTTTTTCCTTTTAATCTGTTTTTTAAAAGTTAATATATTCATCTTTTGCACATAAAGTACAAGGCTTTTATTTTTAATCTGCATATGAATTACTTATTTACAGTAAAAACTTAAGCTCCAATGGACAGCCAGGTGATTTGGCAATTTGACCATCTTTTTTCAAGACAGAGTATCTGAATTATAAAAGATTGTTTATAAAGGAGAGACATTGTATATTAAAAGTACTCCTTCATTAAATTCTAGAAGATTGAATGAGTGTTTCTCTCCAGTATAAATGACAATGAACAAGTTATTATCAAGATTTAAGCTGATATACACACAATACTTGCTCTGCATATGGCACACAGTAGGCATTAAATTTTAACCCAAACAGTGTATTAAACATTAAAAAGTACATTCATGTATACTATGTTCTTTGCTTTTCAGGCAGTCCTAAAGAAAACATGAATTTGTTGTATTCTCATTGAACAAATGAGAAATTCAAACTGTGAATTTATTTAGGTTATTTACCTAAAGTTATGCAAACAAGCAGTGGTAGTACTTGGTCTAGAATACTAAGTCAAATAAAGTACATGTAAGCATTTATTGAAATACCATTGTTTCAAAACTTGAGAAATAAAGTCAAGGATTTAACGTTTACTGAGAGCTTATTGCATGCCTTGTGCTAGATGCTATCTTATTTCACTCCCACAGTGACCCTTGTTAGAGCTAAAGCTGTTATCCTAGCTCTACAGAATCAACACACACACATAGACACACACACACTTCACAGCTGAGAGGTTAGGTGACTTGCTCATACCTGCATCTTCCATAACATCATACAAGGAGTGTGCATTCTTTCCTCTACAATTAAGGAAGTAGAATAAACAGAATAACATGAGAAATATGTAGAATATGAGGATTAAAATGAACATCTCACATGAAGAGAAAAGACTGTGCCAAGGAAATTAAGGTCAAGTTAAGGCAGTTGAATGCAGTGTAAGGATATTCATTTAGAAGAGAGTGTCATCACCAGCCACTGAGTAGGTAGAGGTGGTAATGTGAGAACCTCCAATAAAAGAGAAAGATGGTTGCTTTTGGGTCAAACAGATAACAAAGGAGAGAAGCCTTAGAGACGCATGCTGTCAACGAAAGGAAGGTGTTGTAAATGCACAGGATTTGTTAAGTCCAAATTCTTCTGAACTGACCGGTTACATTGGAGGCAATATGTTAGTTATCTAATCTCTCTGCTGCCCTCTGACATATCTCCAAGATGCTGGCCTTCAGTTGACGTTAACACTCAGGATTCATGAGCAATGTCTGTTTAAAGAACTAAAACTATGCCATTTTTCAGAAGCTGCTTATGAAAGTGCCTCATAAGAATTATTATGGGTTAAACCTGTGATGATCCTGACCCCAAGTAAGAATATGTTTTCAAAATGATCTCTGTTGACAATCGTCTAACAAAGGGATGAGCTCAAGGATTTTTAGGAGTTCCATTTAGCTTCTCTAATTAGATGATTTCTTTATCACAATCAGCTGGAGACTAATCATAAACTGCAAATTTTTTTTCTGAACTTCAGAACACTTACCTGGTGATAATCATTATAATCATAAAGAAATCTGCAGAGATGTTTCATTGCTGCTGTGACATTGGCTGTAATACAAGTTCAATAACTGTGTGTGTTTGTGTTTGTGTGGGTACGTTTGTGAAGAGTGAATATTCTACTGGAAGAAGAGAAGAGATATTTAAAGGAATGTGAGAAATAATGGTCTGAAAGTGAAGACAAGGAGAAAGCTTCTGAAGACAATCACTTAAATACAGAAATGGAAGCTTGTGTAAACCTTGCTCTGACCTTATACATATGAAGTATTTTTAAATCATTGAAGTCTTCAGAAACTGCAAATAGTTTCTTATAAAAAAAAAAAAGTGTTCTTACTTAAAAGTAACCCCTGAACTAAGAGAACTGAGCAAAGAAGAGATGAGACAGTAACTTGTAATTTTCAGTTCAGTTCAGTAGCTCAATCGTGTCCAATTCTTTGCAACCCCATGAATCACAGCATGCCAGGCCTCTCTGTCCATCACCAACTCCCAGAGTTCACCCAAACTCATGTGCATTGAGTCGGTGATGCCATCCAGCCTCTGTCGTCCCCTTCTCTTCCTGCCCCCAATTCTTCCCAGCATCAGGGTCTTTTCCAGTGAGTCAACTCTTCACATGAGGTGGCCAAAGTACTGGAGTTTCAGNAGTACATTCATGTATACTATGTTCTTTGCTCTTCAGGCAGTCCTAAAGAAAACATGAATTTGTTGTATTCTCATTGAACAAATGAGAAATTCAAACTGTGAATTTATTTAGGTTATTTACCTAAAGTTATGCAAACAAGCAGTGGTAGTACTTGGTCTAGAATACTAAGTCAAATAAAGTACATGTAAGCATTTATTGAAATACCATTGTTTCAAAACTTGAGAAATAAAGTCAAGGATTTAACGTTTACTGAGAGCTTATTGCATGCCTTGTGCTAGATGCTATCTTATTTCACTCCCACAGTGACCCTTGTTAGAGCTAAAGCTGTTATCCTAGCTCTACAGAATCAACACACACACATAGACACACACACACTTCACAGCTGAGAGGTTAGGTGACTTGCTCATACCTGCATCTTCCATAACATCATACAAGGAGTGTGCATTCTTTCCTCTACAATTAAGGAAGTAGAATAAACAGAATAACATGAGAAATATGTAGAATATGAGGATTAAAATGAACATCTCACATGAAGAGAAAAGACTGTGCCAAGGAAATTAAGGTCAAGTTAAGGCAGTTGAATGCAGTGTAAGGATATTCATTTAGAAGAGAGGGTCATCACCAGCCACTGAGTAGGTAGAGGTGGTAATGTGAGAACCTCCAATAAAAGAGAAAGATGGTTGCTTTTGGGTCAAACAGATAACAAAGGAGAGAAGCCTTAGAGACGCATGCTGTCAACGAAAGGAAGGTGTTGTAAATGCACAGGATTTGTTAAGTCCAAATTCTTCTGAACTGACCGGTTACATTGGAGGCAATATGTTAGTTATCTAATCTCTCTGCTGCCCTCTGACATATCTCCAAGATGCTGGCCTTCAGTTGACGTTAACACTCAGGATTCATGAGCAATGTCTGTTTAAAGAACTAAAACTATGCCATTTTTCAGAAGCTGCTTATGAAAGTGCCTCATAAGAATTATTATGGGTTAAACCTGTGATGATCCTGACCCCAAGTAAGAATATGTTTTCAAAATGATCTCTGTTGACAATCGTCTAACAAAGGGATGAGCTCAAGGATTTTTAGGAGTTCCATTTAGCTTCTCTAATTAGATGATTTCTTTATCACAATCAGCTGGAGACTAATCATAAACTGCAAATTTTTTTTCTGAACTTCAGAACACTTACCTGGTGATAATCATTATAATCATAAAGAAATCTGCAGAGATGTTTCATTGCTGCTGTGACATTGGCTGTAATACAAGTTCAATAACTGTGTGTGTTTGTGTTTGTGTGGGTACGTTTGTGAAGAGTGAATATTCTACTGGAAGAAGAGAAGAGATATTTAAAGGAATGTGAGAAATAATGGTCTGAAAGTGAAGACAAGGAGAAAGCTTCTGAAGACAATCATTTAAATACAGAAATGGAAGCTTGTGTAAACCTTGCTCTGACCTTATACATATGAAGTATTTTTAAATCATTGAAGTCTTCAGAAACTGCAAATAGTTTCTTATAAAAAAAAAAAA